>JAGGAS010018850.1:13921-25428 GCA_017657355.1 Termitomyces sp. K1Ac | reverse complement strand
TTGGCAGCGAGTGTTTACTCGGCGTATTCATGGCGGTCACACTCGAATCCGCATTATAATTTTCAGATCTGGGCTCAGACTCCTAAAACCAGTCACTCGAACAGCGAGTTTTCACCCCTCTATATGTATAACCTAGATTTTATTTATCTAATCTAATCAATCAAAAATCAAAAACCAAATAAACAAAACTAAGGGCTCAAACTCGCTGTTGAGCGACTGGCAAAAAAGGTTGTCAGGTGACCTGAAAACCCTACATTGGGTCTTATAAAAACTATCGGCTAATGACCTTCAGAAACAATTAGATAATCCCATCATCAAGTCAATAATTGTACTGTGACATCGTGGTGGTTTCCTCACCTTTCCTCACTGCGCACAACACAAATACTGGTGTGATAAAATATAATGAATTCATCCCTTTGGCTCAAAAGTGATTCTATTACTTTGCTGTATTGAAGTAAATTACATTCCGGGAGGACAAGCATGTCTCATTGATATAATAATGAGTTGATAATGAGCCCGGGCCAAAGCCATACTATCACAACGAGAATGACCGCCGAAGAGCTCCAATTAAGATTGTAAGTCATTGTAAGTCAACTACATGAATGCAGAATGAATGCAGGCTCACAAGGATCAATTCATTTCACCAACATTTCTCACTAGGCCTCATTGTGTTGTGCGCAGTGAGGAAACCACCACGATGTCACAGTACAATTATTGACTTGATGATGGGATTATCTAATTGTTTCTGAAGGTCATTAGCCGATAGTTTTTATAAGACCCAATGTAGGGTTTTCAGGTCACCTGACAACCTTTTTTGCCAGTCGCTCAACAGCGAGTTTGAGCCCTTAGTTTTGTTTATTTGGTTTTTGATTTTTGATTGATTAGATTAGATAAATAATATCTAGGTTATACATACTTATAGAGGGGCGAAAACTCGCTGTTCGAGTGACTGGTTTTAGGAGTCTGAATTCGCAGCAGCATTTTCAGATTTGATGGATGAGATAATACATAATTTGGATCTCCGCCGCTGAGACTGAGCAGTTCGGAGGCGGCCTTCACTGGCCAATGACTCAGTCAAGACCTCGCTGGGACCACACAATATCTCGTTCGTCTTGACATCACGGTGTTGAAAAGACAACTATCAAGTTGTTCAGTCTAGAGCTACCTTGGCACCGACATTGGGTGGTCCATCATTCTGAAGACACATCCACTGTTGAAGTGGTTAACGTTCTGCACCACTGAGAAATGACGATGACGACTCCCATTCTGCCGGACACTCTCATTCCGCCGACCATCAATATTCTCGACCTTCGTCAGACCTAGAGTTTCGCATCTATGTAAAGTCGTGAACAGTCCTAGATGAACAAGATCGGCGCTCATGTGCAACGTCATGAACGGGTCGACGAATTACTGTTATATTAAATTGCATTCGATGGATTTAAGCAGTGGACATCAGTAAGAACGGTCAGAACTGCAAGGAGATCAGTGTGGCGTAGCATCGATAGGAAATTAGTAATAATAAAAGTGATGATGGTTGGAGTAGAATTAGGCATGACCGATGATGAGATAAACGATATGGTCGGGGGAACAACGAAACGAAACGTATTTCAAGAGACGTTCACAAAAAAAAATATAATGCAAACTGTGTGAAAGTCACGAGTGGCTGATGGCGATGTTAATCGGTGGTGGCGGTTACTCTTGCTGAGATGATCCCCATAATTTATGGTTCGAGCGCCGGCGCGGGTTACTACTACTGGGTGTATACGATCCTGAGGTGTTTTGACCTTGCCGATCGGTAATTTTGCGTGTATCCTCCAAACGGCGAGTCTGAGCGATGGAGCTGGGAGGCATTGAGCCACGACCAACGCCTGGTACATAAAGTGCGCCACGATTAAAAGCGCTTCGTTCCTTCCTCCGAATGTGAGTTGGGGCGGGGAAAGGTTCAGGTAGTCCTTGTTCAGGGCCAGGCTCAGAATAGAAGATTTTGGGCCGCCAAGCCTCCTGTTCATCCATGATACAGGAGTTCTTGAACTTCTCGACGAGGGCTTCCTTCCCTCTGCAAAATTGATTTCAGAGACCGAGATATGAGTTTGACCACGGGAAACATACTGATAATTCGCGTAACTCATTTGAAGCACTTTCTCGCTCGAAAACATGTTCCTAGGCGACATTCGTTCATATGACTCGGACATCCGTTCAAAAGAGGACCACACACCACTTTTGTCCGAGCCTTTTCTTGGCAAAAGTAAGCAAGTCTTGGACAGTTATGAAGTTCACGAAAGCGTAGCCGACATTGCAGCCTATTGATAGCATAATAATGTAATGCATCCAAGCATACTCTCAAGAAAAGACCCACCATTTTGGAAATCCATGCGCAGGTACAAGAAATCGATTCTGCGAGGACAAACTTTTCCTATGAACGCCACCAGGTCTTTGTCGCTCATTTTGTTCGGTATGTTCTTAATCATGACGGTGGTACGAGTATCTTGACCGTCTTCGATTTTATTGAGGTTGAGCTGATTATGTTCGGCGGACGGGCGAGGTTCTCTCCCACTACCAGAGTTTCCATGCAAGGAAGTCGGACGAGTGACACGTTGGTATGATGATCCAATAGTCGGTGGAAGATTGGGCCGACAGAGGTCGCCAGCGAGGTCAGATAGAGGTTGGTGGTTGTACTTGTTCGAGAGGGGTAGCTGGGGACCATAGTAAAGTGTATTCTGAGCTCCAGCAGGTGAGACAGGGGTCTCGGGATACCAAACGTCCCCTGCATGTGGACGAGGTGCTGTCATCATGGCGTGTTCAAACAAGTTCACTGGGCTAGGAGATATTGTCGGTGTCAGGGGCTGGGAGTAAGAGTTATCATATTGATAGCCATATGCATGGACGGCTGGGAATAGCGCATTTTGAGGTGGTGTCCGTTGGCCTTGTTGGTAACAGTATGGTGACGTTGTTGAGCACGGAGCATAGTAGCTCGACGATGGGCTTGTAACCATGGTACCCTGAGAAGGACAGTAGTAACAGTCGTGATGGGGATAGAGTCCAGGGGATGAGTGGAAGGGTATTGTATTATCCCAGAACCATGGACGTCCATCATTAGGGACAGGAGTAGTGTAAAATGCCTCTCCTGAGCCTGAATGACTGGGATCATCGTTGGGCAAGCTGGCGGATGATACATCAGCCGTAGGGTCAGAGGTATAGAAGTATGTAGGGGAAGGAACAGGCGACCTAGAGTTTGCGAATGCTTCCTGACCGTGTACACAATTAGGAGGCATCTGCGCCGGGAGACCCTCCACGAAAAATCGCTCTCTCGTATGCGAAAATTGTCCAGGATATCCGAGTTGCACTGGACGTTCGTCATAATTCTCCGCTGTCGAAGCTGGAAATACGGTTCCGGTCTGTTCTGCGACATACGAAGTCGGAGTAGCACCTTGGGCACAAGGATACTCCTGAGGCCGTTCATACGTGGACAATGCTTCGGTGAGATCTGCTCGTCCAAAAACCCGAAGCTTCATGCCGAAAAGAGTCTGCTTGTCAACAGCAGCATAAGCAGAGGCTGCCGCGCGGACATCGTAAAATTCGATATGAAAGATGGACTCATTCTGATGCTATGTGCAGCAGTAAGCAGAACGATTCAAGTACAAGCAAACAAAAAAGTCACCTGTTTTTTATCATCCGTATCCTTCGCTGGAGAAAAGAATCGTAGACCACCGAACGATTTTAAGAACCTCTTCAGCATATCGATGTTGAGACCTGAAACATCCTCGTCCGACGTCACAGTCGTATTTGAGCACACATCATCTTCGCTGCTATAGTCAGCCATGACTCGTAACTGTCCTTCATCAAAAGTTCTTCCCTCCACTGCCAAAGAAAAGGATGCGTTCGTAGAGGTAAGGAACGGAGAACTGCCAATAACCTAAGTTGCTCGTGAGTAGACGCGTCACAAAGGAGAAAACATGAAAAGCGACCTCTGCGAGTTCCTCCGCAGATATAAACTGACAGGTAATCCAAGCCCTCGTCCCATCTTCAAGTAGATCGTCACCCACACATTGAGACAATGGTCCTGTCGAAGGAGTCGCGATAATCGTTTTAGCGATTTCTGCGTGGCGGACATCAAAGAACGCTAGCATAGCAATTCCGTTGGATTGCTGACAGCGAAGAAAAATTCCTTTGATGGAATCCTCACTGAGGATGCCATTGTCGGCGTCGCATTTAGGTATAGAAAGATTTTTTGACGAGGTTGAGGCACCGGCACGCGTCGAGACAAGTGCCTCTACAATCGACGCTCTAAGTACATCGTGTGGAACTTGTTTTGAAACATTCCCGAGCTGTAGAACGATCTCAGTAACAAGTCATTTAAGACATGAGAGAGAGGAATCTACAAGAAGAAACCTAGTAGATTTGGAGTCTGCTTCATCACCATAGTTTTCGCTAATTTTTTCCGAACTGACATCAGCTTGAACTGCAGAATCAGAACTAGGTGCAGTTTTCAAGCTAGACGATGGCGTAAGAGGCGGCGTGAGCAATGAATTGGTATGACTTTGTTCACGATCGACTTTACGTCGCATCGAAATTCTTAATGGTCGCGTCTGTTGCGATTGTTCGACCGCGTGATCAAAAGAAAGTGACTCGCGATGATAATTCGAATTTTTATCTGCTGACGACTTTGCAGAGATAGATGCCGCTGAAGTGGCGGCATCCGGGCAGGGCGGCGTGGAAAGACGTCGAAGTGGCTCGCGAGTTACCTCCTCGAATTGAGGAGGAATCGGGCCGGAGTGAGGTGGAAACCTTCAAAAACATATCCGTTTGAGTGACAAGATAGGCTACACAGCAAATGAAAACTGACCAGATATTTGGCAACGATGGCGAATGCTGGAGACGCGGTGGATGAATTTTCGCGTGGGTTACTTTGGCTTCAGGATTTTTACAGGGCGAGGCAACGCCAGGGTCTATCGTCTGGGATTCTGCGGAGGACATGGCGAGGAAGGACGACGATGCCTAAAAAGATGTAAACGGACCAAGAAAAGAAAAGGGATGTTGAGGACAAAGGCTGAAAAGAACGGTTGTTAATGAAGGTGTTGATTGACGTCAAAGGCGACCGGAGAAGCCGCTGTAAGACACAATCATAGGAAGGAACAGAAGAGCCTTAGAGATTTGCGGATCCCAAAGCCGCTCTGATGGCGAGTCGGTCGTCAGGCAGCGAATAGGCTTTTTGGACGGCCGAAGAACTTGGCTCGAACATGAAAAGTGGGTCCTGGGCGAGCAAAGCCAGACGCAAGGGGCCAGTACTTACAGCAAAAAATGTATTGAGGCGAGAGTGTCTGCAGCACACGGAGATTGGAGGGCAGACAAATTGGGAAATGAGATTGCCGATGGAATGTTGCAGAGGGAATATGCGTTTACTTTAGGATAAAGTGTTTGATATGCTGCTTTCACATCATTTGATCCCGCGTTGGGAAGCCCAAAAGCCTGATTTGAAACGGGGAGAAGAACCATCGGCCTTGCCGTTTATCAACTTCGGTGTACTACTTACAAGGAGAAATAAACTCTACAAGATGCCGACTAGAGAGCTAGGCCTTGGCATGGTAGCAGATTAGGTAGAGACGGTGCCGCTCGGGGAAAGACCAGGAAATTTATCGACCTAACCTTCCATCCAGATGGTTCTTCTGCCAATGCCGCTCCCACGCCACACACGTCGATTTTTGTGATCTCGAGCAGCCCACTTACACAGCGTGCAGGTGAGCAGACGCGAGTTATGGCGGTCTCAGAGCAGACAGATACTGTCGAAGTGTACGATAGGATCGCGGAGGACAAAAGAAGCGCATTCAAACCTAGTAGTTCAACGCGACTCGGAGTCTGCTTTGTTGCTCTTTTTCACCGAATCAAGTCACGTGGTCCGAGACGTCTCGACATCGCCGTTTAGCCTGAGGTCGCCGTGTTTCTCCTTGATACCAAAATGCCGTTGTATAAGATGCTATGCATTGCCACCCACGTCAATGAATATGTGCGCATTCTCCGCCTCCAAAGCGCCTAAACCAGCTCACCTGCTCTCAGAAAGTCATAAAGGAACTAGTCCGACAAACCGCTACTCATGTCCTCAAAGCTGGTGGTGTCGTTCGTGAAATAAAGTATCTAGGAGCGATGCCTCTACCCCAGCGTATGCGAAGACACAAAACAATTCATACAGTTGGAGAGTACGTCGAAGAATCTTTGTCTCTCTCTTTTTTTTTTGGTCACTTGACAATTCTCTCCAGCTATTGGACATTACACTTTGACACCGGGCCTCGAACCCTCACTTCCCTCAACCATATCATGCGAAGTGACCCTAGAGTGATCAGGTGGACGGTACTCAAATTGGCGGACAAAGTAGAGGATATTGCGAACGAAGGACACAAGCTCTCGACAACGTCCCCATACGACCTGTCCGTAGACTAGCAAGGTCGACCCCATCGAACTTTGAGAGAAGTTACCTTTACATATCAATTCATTACTCCGCGAGCATCCCACCTTTAGCTTTTCATTGCATGTACTGTCGAGAATCGTACATAGTTGGGCTATCTGCAGGACAAGCTTCATAAACTTTATTTTATAGATAGGTGTATAATATAAACCATCCGACGATTCAAAAAGCTTTTTTGCGCTATAGGGTTTAATCTGAATCTGGCCTGGCAACAATCATAGACATGCTCTTCTGGTCAAGAGGAATCCATCGGAACAAGCTTTCGAGTGTCTGCATTCAAAAATACATTGCACAACATGTCTGAGATAGTTATATCAACAATGCTTTTTTGTTGTATGACTGCACATGAGCATTGTCCTCATTGGCCATCGGGTTTGAGTGACGAGCGACCTGCTCTAAGAATTTCGTCCGTCGACAGTAGATTGACAGCGATGACAGAGCTAAAGATGACGTGAGCTTCAACGAACGAATCGTGAACTTCGACAAACAGTATTACCATGAATGGAGCATCTGCCGCTTGACTCTGTAGTTATCCCAGATGCCCTCAACGGTAGGATCAAAGGGCTCTCCCGATTGAAGGTCTATACCAACTGTGTTTCCTTCCGCTTGCTCATCCTAAAATCAAGGCAGACTCGATATCGAATTGTGGGCCCAAATCGATGAAGCACACACCTGCAAGGCAACGACAACATCTTGCACGTCAAATCCGCCATTTTGCGCCAACGTTTTTGGTATGATCAAGAGCGCGTCGGCAAAAGCTTGAACACCCATTTTGACACGACCTTTGGCAGACTTCTTCACTGGCCCACTGAGGTGGGCAGAACATGCCACTTCAAAAGCACCCGCTCCCGGGATGAGAGCCTCATCCTCAATGGCATTTTTTACGGCTCGTAGACCATCACGGAGAGCGTCTTGGATTTGCTGGATTGTGTGTGCATTCGGACCCTTGATCAATAGTGTTACAGACTTCGGGTCCTTGACTTCTTCGATGAACGTAAATTTCTCCTCGCCCAAAGTGTGTTCGTAAACGAGGCCAGCCCAGCCAAGCACAGAGGGATCGAGATCATCAACAGAGTTCTGGGCAACCCCGCCACATACAAGCTGAAGTCTGAGAGAATCGATGAGCAGAAGCGGCGAAAGGATACGAGATATAATACCGCTCCATGTTCCTTCGTTTAGCTCGTCGTACCGCAAAGATACCGTTTTTAGCGAACAAATCGAGACTCAAAGGATCAATTCCTTTTTGATTTACGACAACGAAGTTTTTCCGCTTCTCTTTGGCGTCTACGGCCTGGTCGCACACCAAGTTTTTGAGCTCAATAATTTTTCTGACTTTGGCATCCGTAAACTTCCTCTCTGACTCAACGAGTTTTTCTCGCTGCTCCGCATTGGAGTAGAAGAAGCTCGAATTTACCTCCCTAACATAAAAAATCAAATAGGAATGAAGTGACGTAAAAGAGCGGCTCACGTTTTCTCGTATTCTAAACTGACGTTCAAAGTCAGGATATAGGCATTCTCCATTCGTTTAGGCATATCGGGGTGTCTGGCGCCGTGATCGAGGACAAGTCCACGAACGAGCTGTGTCTCAGATGCCGTCCGGTGTTGCATTTTCATAACTTCTATCATGTGTAGGTCAATTGGATTTTGCCATTGGTCTGTTGAATTTAAAAGAACCGTCAAATGATGCCCGTGGACGAGAAGATATATGTTACCCTTCGATTTGGGAGGCGGCCGAATTGCGGCGACGGCATCGACAACGTCCGCTGCAAGTTGTTTTGCTAAGGAGGCATTCAATTTTGTTGCAAGGGATGTATGTGCGACATTGATCAAGGTAGCTCGATCAAGCTTGTTGGGTTGCTTGAAGGTGTCCAAAAACTGTGAGCGGGCAAGATCAATCTTAATCAAATTTTTGGAACGGTCAAGGGTAAACGCACTGTCAGAGCTTCTTTTTTCGCCAGATCAAAACCCTCAGCAATTACAGTCGGATGAACACCTTCAGAAATATATCGATCAGCCTGCTTCAAGAGCTCTCCCACCAACAACACCACCGAAGTCGTTCCATCACCGACTTGGTCATCTTGAGCAACTGCCGTCCGAGCAATCATCGCTGCAGTGGGGTTCTGGATTTGCATTTCCGATAGAAGCACCTTGCCATCCTTGGTCATTTTAATCTGACCAGCGCCATCCACGAGCATCTTGAGCGTCCCTCTTGGTCCTATGGAAATTAAACATAATGAAGAAATTGATTAGGGAGAAGACCAGAATTTTTTCTCACCTAGATTGCTTTTGACAACGTTCGCAAGGCCCATGGCTCCATTTGTATTGACCTGTAAGATATTGGCTTGCGGATCATGATGTAGTTAAGAAAGAGATACTAGCCTGAAGCGCAGCTGCTCTGCGAACACTCTCGGCCTTGGGATTGATAAGTTCGATGCTAGAGGACATGTTGGAAAGTTTTGCGCGCTGCGCGTTTCGCGGCGAAGATCAGTGCAATGAACGCGTCTCAACTTGAGTCGCCGCTTGAACTCTCCCACGGTAACCATGCCCCCTCCCTGCCCATGCGATAAGTACTTAGTGGCACAGAATATTACACACGCCGTCCCCGACGTTACCTGAAGATAAACTTATAACTTGAATATCACCCGTTCTTGCCGGTCGTTCAATATAAGTAAATCTATTATACGAGGTCTATACTCTATATTCATGTAATCAATATAAGGCATTAGTGTTTAGTTTGTAGATTCAGCGTCATTGGTATCCAGATCCATGCCTTACTATCCGCGCTCTCCATGGCTGGCAGAAGGCAGTTTTGCTGATGAGTGTTCCTTCCATTCCTTGTCAATATCCTGCATCAAATGGAGCAGCCGCTTAATTGGCTTAGCGTTATACTCCGGCGTGTTGGTGTCTTTGACTATCTCTATGACTCGAGGATCTGTGTAATGACGACCATTTTCGCCATAAAGGTCCAAAAGACGAAGAGTCTCAACACAATTAGAAGAAAATTTGGGATCTTCGATTTTCAATGCGCGAGTTATATGTTTCTGCAAAATAACTTGAGAAACGCCTCATAACAGAGTGATCGCAGCTCACTGGTTCGATTTTAGCCTTGAAAGACCGGAATGGTACTTTCTTTCCGACAAACATGTCCAACATATGCTTCACAATTTTATACTGCTCTAGAACATCGATAGCTCGGTGTGGTTCAAGCGCGGCTTTAGCTCGAAAGAAGGCCGTCCATTCTTCGTCTTCTTGAAGTATCTTATCAACAGCTTCTGTTATCAGCCGGTCGATATTCTCCGGGGAATCATCAACATCAGGAGATTTGAACCGGACATCACTTGGAATTAACGCAGAACGTATCGATTCAACCGACGAGGACCTGGACCTTTGATCAAGACTTTTCTTGTGTTTATGAACATTGTCCCTCCGCGAATTGCGGCCCCTTGTGGTAGGCTCCGGTGATGATGAAAGCTGGAGGCTTCCGTGACGACGGCGATACATTTCCAACTCTTTTATGAGGAGCTCATAATTCCGGTCACTCTGCATGAGAGGCTGCAGAAAGTCTTTCTCCAAGCTGGAAGTTTCTGAGGTTGAACTCGGCGAAGGGCTCCTAGCAATAAGATCTCGAGGAATTTTGGGTGGCTGCGGCAATTGTCCGGGAGGAAGAAGCTACGCAACAGAAGTGAGTAAGTAGTAACAGCCAATCGTGAGGAACACATGTACTTCTTCGACCACGACATCGAGCATTCTGTCCGGCTTGATGGCAAGATGCGTGGAAATAAACTCATCCCGATTGTCAGCAGAAACGCGCAAGAAAAACTGACGATATTTCCCGCGTAATGTGTATACTTTGGCAGGCCCTTAGAAGAGCGATGAGGATACATAATCTGACCAAAGGAACTATCTTACCATCAATCCGTGAAGCACTCGACTGCAGCTGCTGACCCTATTATGGAATGATTATGCCGAATGTTCTTGAAGATACACATTGTGCTCACGAGTATTTTCGCGTCCGCCCAAAAGCCATCCGTTGGATCGTTGGCAGTTTTCATGGGAACCTTGACTTCCGCAAGTTGATGATCAGTTACACCACTACGGATGTCTTGTATCAGAAGAGTAAGCATTAGAAGAGGTGTTTTTTGTGTACGTTTGCCTTCTATCGTGGGATTAAAAGTATTGCTTACATGACGTAGTAACTGACTTCCCTTTGATTCTTTCCTCGTGATGTCTACGAGTAGTTGGTAAAGAAGGCTGCGCACCAGCGAAAGTAACATTCTCAGAACCAATTGGTGGTTGTCCCGAGGAGTTATATGTTGATGCATGAGATGACTGGTGGAAGGTCGAATCTTTCGCATAGTCTCGACGATAATAGCTAGAACCGCGTTCGTGGGGTGTATTTGCTTCAATTGCAGGTGGTCTGGTACGCGGCGAAGATAGAAGGTCATTCACCATCGGTCCGCTGGGCCCTTCACCCGGTAGTGGATCGGTAGTATTCCACCGAGACACAGATGATATTGGTTGCGTCGCCGACATGAGTTGACTCTTGTGGGTGGACACGGATGAAGCTTGTACGGATGTAGATTGCAAGGCTAATGGAATATTATCTCCATACAATGACGTTAGGTTAGGTGGCGCCGCAGGGGAGGGTACAGAAGGAGATGTTTCGGGTATACCTCTAATGGGCACCGGTTCTGACGACGTTGACCCAGCTTGAATTTGACTATTCAGACGAAAACGAGAAGTTTGCCCTCCATAGTCATTCTTCTTCCTCCTCTTTCTCGAGGGCCCTTCTGGTTGCTTCGTCCTTCTTCGAGACGACTTTGTCGTTAGAGGGGTGACCTCCTGCCCGGGAAGAAACAGAGTACCATGGGATGGCTCGACGGTAGGAGATGGAACCATTTCGTACGTATTCAGCGAAGGTGGTGCTGTTACAGTTGTACTAGTACCGGACCATGCAAATGCCACGGCTTGTCGAATGAGAGGTCTCTCAGGGGGTGGGGGAGTGTCATCATCTACAATGGGTGGAATTACGAAATCGCCATCGTCAGAG
>JAGGAS010018850.1:0-13768 GCA_017657355.1 Termitomyces sp. K1Ac | reverse complement strand
ACTTGCCGAGGAGACGATTCTGGACTACTTCTGTCGATGCTGCATCAAAAGATTCAGAGTACATCAGTGTAGAGTGAAGACTTACGAAGAATCGTTGTGTCTCCCTTTGCCAAACTCTCGGTCTTCCACATCCATCCTCGACATCGTTATTCAAACGTTCAATGCCAGAGACTGACGAAATGTCCACGAGACTTCGCGAGATCTGAAGGCAGGCTTCGTGAGTGGGACACACAACATCACACAAAGTGAAGGTGAGTTGACAATGACAAGAACAAAAACGCGCTCTTGCCTTCCCTGGAAAGGCCTGATCGAATGCAATGCCCCTACTTTCCGAGACTAAAGTACAGATCTTCTCGAAAATATGCACTACGATTTTTAGTATCTCCGGTCCACATTTGACAATAGATATGTATATTGCGATCTCCAATTCCTTTGTAAGTACCTAAGTTGATCCATAGACCTTCTTCGCGTTCTCATAAAATACAGCGTCAACAAAATCCTGCTCAACTCCGAGCTCTGCCAGAGATTCTCTGGCGATTTCATACCAATCGCTAGCAACCGACGATCCTGAGGATGTAGGGCAGGGCGACGAACCAAAAATTATACGCTGATACCCAAAGGCTTCCATGACTGGACCCACTGAAAGAGTTACACGAATGAGTATGTCAGTCAGGATAAGAACAGATCCACATACAATACATCTTGATCCTACGTTTCCATTCCTTTTTCTGTTGGCTGTCCGTGATTTCGGCAACTTCCAGAGACGGTGTAGGGGGGGTGGGCGCATCCCATGACGGAGGAAGAAACTTCACGTATACATCGGGGAAGAGCGATAGCGCGGCTACTTGGGATTGAAATTCAAGGTAAGTTGGGTGGTTCATCAATTTCACGATAGGTAACTCCAAGTCATGAGGAGGAGGAAGGATGTTAGCT
Source organism: Termitomyces sp. K1Ac (assembly GCA_017657355.1). Lineage (NCBI taxonomy): Eukaryota > Fungi > Basidiomycota > Agaricomycetes > Agaricales > Lyophyllaceae > Termitomyces > Termitomyces sp. K1Ac. Next base: position 12,835 of record JAGGAS010018850.1, on the reverse strand, counting down.
GTCCGCGGGTAGATTGTCAGTCAGAGACGGGGCTCAGAGCGGTACCGGTAAATACTCACACAGGACAATAGGTGGGATCTTGTCTAGGCCAGAAGTAGCTTTGGAGATGATATCCTCAAAGGATTCCAAGACTGCATCAGAGATCGCAGCCTGGATGTCAACATCGACAGGTCGACCACGCTCAAGAGCCCATTTCAGACTTGTAATTCCTTCTGGAGTGGATTGATTGAACACCGTAGATAACGACGTCGGCACCTTAGACAAGTAGGATGGCAAAGTTTGGTCCGTGTCATCCAATTTAAAAGGAACGGAGAGCGAGATTACTGGGGCGGGAAGTTCAACCGATGATAGTCTATCAACAAGAAATAAAACAAGATCTTTCTCAAGGTCGCTTCAAGAGACTCACTGTTCTACGACTTTCTCCAGATCTGCATGAGGTAGTGACAGGACGAGGCCCCCCGCTCGACCTCCTAGTATAGAACCTGCTTCTTTCTTCCACGCAGAGAAATCAACAGTATCACCTGCGATAATCACGTTCGCATCGATTATGGCTTTAGGATGGGTTGTAGTTGGACTAGATGGCAACTGAAATGATTCTCCAGTTGCAGAACTTGGTGGGCTGAACGCGGATAAAGGAAGGCGCGGCTTTGGAGGCCTTGGCTTCATTCCTTTCGAAGACGGCATAGGAGCAGTCGAGCTCATGAGGATTTACACAGTGACAAAGAGTGAACTGGGTGGGAGGCAAGGAGACAATAGAGATCAACTTTATTCAACGGCATCAGAACCAGAAGAATCAGAGATCAATAGTCAATGACAACGGTCGATAGCGGTCGATCAACCCCGTTTGTGCCCTTGACGTTGACCACATCGATCATAATGATCAATACGCTTTTTATGGTGCCAGGCTCTCCTGCCAGGCTGTGTTATTCACCGCGCGAAGAAAACACCGTTATCGACGACAATTGCTATAATATATCACCCTGACATGAGAAACGCTACAAAGTGACATGTCGCCCCGAACGTTCCACGAGGTCGCCAGGCGAGGATGGTCGTGATGGCGTTGACTCGGATACCACTGATGTTGATGAACCTGCAGCGCGATACACTGACTCCGTCCACCTGCGTATCCTGCCACTTCGCTACCAACAAGAGTGATGAATAATAAGCAATTTGACACAAATCGGATGCGAGAATTCCCTACTGACCCTCTCATCTTGACTACTCGTCTCTTCGTTCAGAAACTTGTCGAACGCTTCGAGGGCCGTTCTCCGCTCTTCGTCACGCCCCTGCTTGTATCCCTCTAATAAACCCTCCTTCCTTCCAGTGCCCCTCCCTTCTTCATAGCCTTTCCTGCGACCTTCCTTGTATCCCTCTGCTTTCCCTGCGTTCCTGCCCTCCAAGTACCCCTGAGTTTTTCCTTCCTTGTATCCATCCTTCTCTCCTTCGATCCAGCCCTCCTCCCGGCCCTCATCCAGTGTGTTCAGCAGCTCAATTCGGTGCCCATGTTCCAAATTGCTTTCGCGAATCCTGTAATCAAGTAGCTTGTTCTTATATTGTCTAACTTGTTCTTCTGCCTCAACAGTGGCTTTCTCGTATTCATCCTTGAGCCTCTCCATTCGACGTAGATCACCTTTTAAACGGTCCAGACTGTGTTCTGCGCTCTCTAGCTCCAGCTGAAACTTTTGTGAATCAGCAATTGATGTTTGTAGTTCTGCCTCTGCGCGAGAATTTGCTTGTTGGATGGCCTCTAATCTGACAATAACCGCCTTTTCCTGACTTTCCGCATATCGGGAAAACACCTCCGCTTCCTCTGCACGTCGAACTGTGCGCTCCAGATGGTCAGCTGCATATCGCAGCAGTGCTTTGAGACGGCTGAGTTGATGCTCTTCCTTCTCGATTGCAAGTTTCCTGATGGAAGGAGCCTTCTTCGAGCTTTTGAATTTACGCTCCTTTTTTAATCGTGCGAGCTCAACAATGGCGGGATCTTCGATCAAGCGTGTGAGAGGAGATGGTTCTGCCGCCGCTTCCCGTAGTCTTGTAATGACGTCGTAACTGTAAAGTGTCGGCTGAGCCTGCCAAGTAGTTATAGCTCGGGTTCAGAGCTTACACTTCGTTATTTGATCTACTAGTGTCAAAGACTTGAGCGATCTGTTCAAGTTGGGTGTTGTTAGCAATCGGCATTATAAGTTGTAATCAGTTCTAGGAGGGTTAATCACTGCTTTTGCATCAGCACATCCTGATGGTATATATGTATGTATGTATGTGTTAGGGAGGCATCTGTATCGGTCCCGGTCAGTACAAGTTGCCGTACAATGCGCCGTGGTCAAGGCTGTGTACCATGTGGGTTAATAGTAAAGTGGCTCCCACGTGTTCGGCAGATGTAAGAACTAGCCATTAAACAAGTATTAAGTTATGACAACAAGCCTTCGAGCTGCGTAGTATGATGCTCATTCAGAAGCATATACTATATCATTCTGTAATTATATCAGCCTGTTTGGGCCATCAATCGTTACGATCTCTTAGCCTTTGAGGGCTGATGATAATCATGATATCGATAGTACACCACCATGCATTTTTCTTTTTTCGTCTCGGAACGTGTATGATCAAATTCAGTTAAGAGCTAAGTCATCACAGAGGTTGTGGCGCAAAGATGCCCGACTATTTTCATATATCAAAATGTTGTTGCTATTGACCGTCGTGACTCTAACTCAATAATCAGCAGTTTGTAACATCTTGTACGACTTGAGTAGACGGCACTTGTTCTACGAGTGGTGTGATTGGCAGAGCTGTCAAAGTTCTATCTCCAGGGTTCAAGGGGTCATAGCAGTGCTACAAAAGCTGACGACGATGGGCGAAACGACGAGCTTACGTTATCGGACCCATGCTTAAAGGCTCTTGATGAAGACTCCCCGTTGAACCGTCGACTCCTGAAGAAGATTGAATTTCTTGAATCTTGGTGATCGGCGATCGCTGATCAGTACCAGACGCAATGAGCAAAATATTTCGTGCGCCAAAGCTAAGACCGGTCAATCGCATCATACGTGGTTACATACAAAGATCCGAAACTTCATCAGAGCCCTGATTAGTTGATGCATAGTACATGCAGGGTCGATGGGTCGATAATCTTGTGTGGCGCCCATGCAGCACGTGACCTGGCAGTGCGAGACCTGAGTGAACTTTTGATTAACGCTTTCTAAACGCGTCCCATACTCATCGATGGATATCGTGCTTTCCAGCTCAGAGTCAGCTGGTAGCTTTGGTCCATCAGTAACTCGGAGTAACCCCATAAAGCGTCTTCGACCACCGGCACCGCATCATCCAATTAAAGAAGAGCAACTTGACTCTCAACCTCAGAACGAAACTTTGTTCTCTGAAATCACTTCCAACTTGAAGCACTTCTGGTTCCCTGTCCGTACTCCTCAGGCTCTAAATCGTCATCCAAGTTTGCATCAATGGTCAAGAACGTGCTTGAAATGGATGCTAATAACATACTGCTTTCTGAGCTTCGTCTTTTTCTCGTTGGACTTGTATACTCAGGCGCCCATTACAGGGACAGGAGAAACTCGAAGTACTCATTACCCTATCTATATTGCCGTGTCTGACCGCGATGCAGGTGTCTATGCCTCATTGTCAGCATTTGACGACACATCTACAGCCCAACGACTTTCGCGTCTTTTTTCATTACAAATCAGTGATCACCTGGAGTTTGATCCATTCATTATTCGAGCAGAGAAACGAAAAGACGATGTAGTGTCAGCTTGTCTTTGGGTCCCAGAACTACAGGATGTCGAGGTATTGCGTTCCTGGGTTTCCCGATGGCAAGGTAGGGAATTCCTGATTTCTATCCTCTTCATTCTGATTCTTGTACAGGACCTGTCTCACTATTGATCACAACTACAGCATCACCTCGTTCAGGCTCGTTGGCCGCCCTCTTTCACCGTCTGCACACCCTCTCGACCGAACCACTGCCTGGTCTTTCTGTTCATCTGCTGCATACTGGGATGCATGATCAAGCCTCGTCCAATAGCTATCTCAATCTCGCGAGATTCTTTGCCTCCACGTCTATAGTAATGCTTGTGCCTGGAAACCTCTCTGAACCACCGCCCATATCTCACGGGATAGTGGCCTCCCAGGTATTGCAATCTACCGCACCTTTCCTCGCAATCATAACAAGAAATTCTATCAACGGATCGGATTTCTCTACGCTCCCTCAATTACCTCCCGTGATTATACCACGAAACCACCCGATCTGGTGTACAGAACGCCCTCTCTTGCGACAAACGCGTGCTTCAGAATGGAAAACTTGTATTTGGCAACTTTGGCTCGATAGTTTCGGTGACTACATGGTGATCAACACTGTTGAGGAAATGACAGGTTCTGCCAGCTATGAAGTAGTCAATTTTGCACATTGCCCATTACATCTAGCTGAAAGTTTTGACGATCAGACAGCAAACGATCGCTTGAGCAACAGATTCAAAGCAGAAACGTGTGATCTCATGGCGAAGACTCTCGCCATTGTCGGTCTCAAAAAACAAAAGGATGGAAGGAAAAAATTGCTCTGGCTAAAGGAAGCTTGTGGACAGGTAACAATTGCCAACATAGAGGTCTCTTAGATTAAATTCATAATAACCCCCACAGATTCCAACAGATAAGTGGTCCGTAAATTCAAAGATAATGCTACCTTGAAGATAGTCGAGATGTGAATTGATTATAAGAGATTATATACGTTCACCCAAGAGTTGCTCCTCCATTTCCTCTTCATCTGTATCGCCGGATCTTTCTCCTTCAAGCTGATAAGCTTGCCAAGTGCGATCTGCTTCGGGTCCATCAACGACATGATCTAGAATGTCTCTTGCCATATCTGTTCACGGGCTTCAGTAAGTTTTCGATATGGTAAAAGTAGGAAGGATAACCTGTCGACGATACAAGATCGATACGCCCCTGACGATGTATCCATTCAGGAGCCTCCCCATACGAAAGTCTCCCAAAAGTGACAATGAACATGTGCATAAGTCCATTGAAGATGCGATGATAAGGCGCGTCAAGCTTCTGACGCAAGTTGATGAATGAGACAGAGGTGAATACAAAGTGATGCAGCAAGAATAAAGCCTGATTTAGAGTGTGTATCGTTCTGCAGAGAATTGAAACGAAGAGGTGGCAGGAATAGCAGAAGGAATGCATACATTGAGATTTCTTCTGAGGATGCAGACATAAGTTCTTCATCATCTTCCCAGAATGCGGTGGTAAGCTGAGCAAGGAAAAATACCAAGGACGGTATCACAGTTGTCGACATTAATAAATGTGCATGAACATCTGGCTGCGAGTTCGAGAGCAACGCAAAGAAGGTTAGTATCGACGTCTTCGCTTCCCGGGACTAAGAAAGGAATGAGAAATCGTTCGAAATGCCGAACATCAGACATTTCTCTCACATCGGCATCTTTTCGGCCTGCATCCATGAGATAGAGACATAGCCGTTCAATCAGAGGAATTTTTTGTGGATCTGCGGTCTTTTCTTCGACCGAGTCGGGCAACGAGAGCAGGAATCGACAGAGCTTCTGATCTGAGTCGAAAAAGGTATATATCAATAGCCTACACAACTGCGAGGATGCGAAACACATACGAGATGCAAGAATGACTAGCAGCCTTGCGCTTCTTGACAAAAGCCAGGGTGGTTGATTGGCACGGAACAGGTTCATCAACACCTGACGGTTGAAAGAAATGTACGCTAGCCTATAATCGATGCGGGTGAGCAGGAAATCAAGCCCGTAATAGGAACCAACCTTTCAACAAGTTCAGGAGTAACTGTATAGGCCAGCGCCTCCAGAAGAGAAACAACCTCTGTCGCTAGAGCTTCGTGAAAATCCTGTTTCTCCATTTCGCGATGTTCCAGGATAATTTCTGATAGGCAGACAAGAATACGACTGTCAGATGTACCAGCATCACACGGTTGGGATAGGACAAACGACCCGAAATCTGGTAAAGAGTAGATTAACACGGCCAAAAGGTTCAGGAGAGCAGCTAGAGGCAGGAACTGACATCCATTAGCAACGGAACTATTTTTTGTTGTTTCGAAAAACTTTCCAACTCACGGAATGGGCTGCTTTAAGCAGTGGTATCATAGACAAAAGAGATTGAGAGAGGGTTTCAACGAAGAATCGCCAATCCTGCTCGCCGTGAGATGCGCTGGCGATGATTCGAAGACAACGTGAACAAGCGGCTATGTATGTATCTAATGGCCCGCTCTCGAGAATGGATTTAGTTTGAGCTCCTAAAAGCAATTGGATGGTTAAGGTGTTGGCTGATGGCAAGATGTGCATCAGCATTATTCTGTTCAACTGACAAGTTCTTTGAATCAAAAGTAAAGTCAAGATGAGCAGAAATAGGATTCACCTCCGCCTTCCAATCGGAAGGTCCCAGAGCATTAGCATACATGATATCATCCATACTTTCGTCTTCTTCAACTTTCGTGTGGGTCTCAAGGGCGGTTATCGCGAAGGGCATGTCGATGTCACCCTCTTCGTCCACATGTGCCATTGCCGTGAAGGTCTCATCTACACAGCCATCCATGCTAACATCAGCGTCAAACATCAACTCAAAACCCTGGCATTTCGTAGGGGAGGCAGGACCAGGACCAGTTTGGCCCAATGGTCGGCGGAGACCATTCTTGAAGGCTGTTCGGGATCCTTCATTGAAGTTTTTAGATGGACGCAGAGGAGTAGCATCATTGAAAGCATTTTCAAAACCGGGTAACATGCTCGTCTTCTTGACATAAGGTGAGTCGAGAGTCTGATTTAAGGGATTGGGCGCCCTTTCCATGGAGTATAACCCTAGAGGTTCATTTTGCTGAACTGACACGCGCAAACGCGAAGGGGTAGAGTTGACCATGAAGGAAGTGTCTTTCAAAACTTTCTTTTGACGCACAGAAGGGGGAGGTTTAAATGTACTTTCTTGTTCATGTTGCTGAAAGATCTCAGGAGAGGACAGGGGTAATATAAACAAACTGTACGATACCTTGAAAACAAGTTGAGTCTTCAATCTCTCTGCCTCCTCCCTCAAATCCTTTTGTAAACGTGCATGTTTCGTATCAGCTTCTTCCCAAGCCGCCTTCAGTTTAGTAAGTTGTGCTGCATGTTCCTGAGCTGTCTGATACCTGATTTTAGGTTGGTTTGTAGATCAGGTCGAAGTAGGGTACCTTCTGCGCATTCTTGCGTAAAACTGTCACCTCACCCTCCTTTGCAAGTTTAGCACTCCTGGCATCGTTCAGGGCAATTTGAATATTCTTATTGTCTTCGCTCATCTATATATCTTAATTAAACGAGAGCCAAATGGAATTCTCGAAACCAACCTTGTCCAATCTCTGTTGTAATTCCTGCAGTTGCGCCTCAAGGGCATCCTTTCGATCATCATGTCTGGGTAGAGAATTCGGAGGTAGAATATTTCGAGGCGGTAGAATCGATGTGGAACATGTGTCGTGAGCTAGTCCTGCGACTTCATTATGTGCCTTTGGCCTTCTCGGATGGTTGGATGATTCTGATGGAGGCCGAGAATGCTGGACGCTTTTTGTAGGTATATTGTGCGGTGGTTCTAGAGAAACAAGTTGTACAGGTCTAGAATTCGGGAGTAAAGACTGGTTGGAAGATGGCCTTGAAGTCGAGCGATTGTTGGCAAATAATGGTCTTTGGGAAATACTCGCTGAGTTTGGGGCGCTGGGAAGGATGCCATACGAACCACCGAGATTGAGTGAGATTTCTGGAAGAAATTCAGATACATTGGCAAAGGATGTTCCAATACCGGCTGTCCAGCCATTGTCCGTTTTTTGGCGTTTTATTGGTGGCACAGAACTGACGGCTTGGCTTAGATATTTCTGTTCCTCGCGGTCTAAGATGGCCAGAGTCTGATCATCGAAACATATATCATCTGTGAAGTAGTCATCGTCATCGGACATTCCCCCAAAAAAGTGGACTAAGGAAAACAAGAAGGAAGGTTTTGGAATCAAGTTATTCAACGCCAATGATCAACGCGTCCCATCATTACGTAACAACCTTATTCTCTTCTATGGACTCCACAGCGAATGGAGCGCAGACAGCGGGCAAATATGAGGACGAGAGAGCTCGTCTCTTCAAGCGCGCGGCATTACGTGAGGCGAATTTGAATCCGAGTATTCAAGGTCGGTATCAGTGCCATAACTCAGTCAGATTGGAATTGAATTCGGTTCTCTAGATTCATCGAAGGACTCTTCTCTGAAACGGCACACGGCGCTCATCAAACGCATACGCCAATCTCTGGCTATTGAAGGTCGTGATCAGATTCTAAAGGAAATCGACTCGTTATCTTTGGAGAAATACATTGACGAGATCGCTGGTGCTGTCGTCGAAGGCATTTCGCGGTGCAAGACAGAACGAGATGTTTGGGCTGCGGTTGAAGTACGTTTTGACCAGACTTCACGTAAAGTCAGTTCTCATGCGTACTGGACAGGTAATCTCGTCGTTGCACCAGCGGTTCACGACAACGTTCACTCCGGCTTTATTGTCTGCGCTATCCTCAGCAATAAGCGCCCCAAACCGTGCTACCCTCAATGCTTTAGCGCCTGAGCAACGAGAGCGAGAAGAAAATGGTCGTGTTATTCGGCAACGACCTGTGGTCCGCATATGCTCTGAGCTGGCGTTAGTAGGTGTTATCAAGGATGGCCCAAGTAGGAGTGGTGGAGAATGGATGATGAAAGCCTTGAGAGAACTTGTACGTTTCGTCAAAACATTGCGCTCATTTAACAAATGCCACCTCTAGTTGTCTAATGATCCCGGCTTGTCGTCTCTTCCATTGCTCACCACCTTTCTCAAATCCTATTCCCGACCTTATCTTGGCATAACAGGCCCAACATCTTCTAAACAAACGTTCTCGGAGAGTAGTGCTTCTGAGACAAGCGTTGAGGTCGATGGAACATATCCTTCTTTGGCTCGTGAATCCGATGAACTGGTTGAGCAGGACATACGCGATCGCTTTAAACGCATGGTTGAAGGTTATTATGACAGTGTGTGTAAGAAATTAATCATCGAACACAAGGTTTGTACTTCGTTCGTTAGTTACTGTCTTGGTTCTATACTGAGATCGAATATCTAGCGACTGCAAGAACAAGACAAGCGAAACCATGAAGCTTATATCCGTTCTGGTGAAATATTCGAAGATCGTCAGCAAGCGTATGAGAAAATGACGAAAGGCTACGAGAGACTTCTTTCCAGTTGCCAAGCGTAAGTTCGGGAGATGTATCTTGTGATCTTCGTTCACTCTCGCTTTTTATAGCCTTTCCGAACAGCTTTATCTACCGCTTCCACCCCTCCCAACTATCTCGCAGAAGTCAGATTCAATTCTAATCGGTTCCAACAATTTGAACCACCTTGAGGATGCTGATGAGATCTTCATCACTGGGGGTAAATGGGAAGACGAAGAAGAAAGGCGATTTTTCGAAGATGTGCAGGACCTTAAAGATTTTGTTCCGAGCAGCGTTTTGGGTGTCGACATGCCCGAACAAGGAGAAGAGAACAAGGAAACAGAAAATCAGCGCCTTGACCGGGAGAAGGAAGAGGTCAGAAAATTAGAGGAAGAACTGAATAAACTTGATCAGAATGCCGTCGAACTTACTTCAAACGAGTCGCTTATCGATTCTGTGGCAGACGAGGACGAGTGAGGTTATCTCTTGTTGTGTATGCTAAGCTAACCTCTCGCAGTGTTCCGACTCCAACACCCGGCACACCGAAGGCGGCGACTCCTCCTCTTTCGCCGCACATGGCTCCACAAGGACCATCCCAGCTTCTTACTGCCCTTCTTCTCCGTCTACCTGATGCTACAAATCGTGCATTGATGGACCAAGCTGCCATTGACTTCGCATTTTTGAACTCCAAGGCAGCGAGGAAGAGACTTATCAAGGTATCACAGACTATGATGTTGGGTTTGGTGTTTGGTTCTGACGAAGTAATTTCAGTTCCTGGGCCAGGTACCGAAGAATCGGACGGACCTCCTTCCACACTATTCAAGACTTGTTGCAACATTGAACAGGTATATGCCAGACGTCGGGACCGAATTGGTTGCCATTGTGAGTCAAAGGACAATTTTATTCTCCTAGTGGCTTCTCACAAGCCCCATAGCTTGATGAAGAGTTCCGTTATCTTCAGCGTAAGAAAAATGTGTTCAAGGAACTCGCAGAAGTAAGGCTCAAGGTCAGCGACTGTGACAAATCATTGTTAGGTATCTCAATGCGCTCACCAGAACATCACATACTTGTCGAATCTGACCAAGTTCCGTGTCGTACCCTCGCACTTGATCCTCCATATCTTTAAAGTTTGTTTGGACGATTTTTCTGGAGTCAATGTCGAAAATATCGCATTACTTTTGGAAGGATGCGGAAGGTTTTTGCTCAGAAGTGAAGAAACCTCTCACAGGTTCGGAACAATGGTGCGAAACTAAATCGAAACTGTACAAATGTTTACTTCTCGATCATTCAGCTGGAGCTTATGAGACGCAAACAAAGTTTACAGCACTTTGATCAAAGGCAGCTTCTTCTTCTGGAGAACGCATACTATCAGGTGCGCTTGACTTTTTCTGTGTTTGAGATTCTATAAATCCAGATTCAGTGCAATCCGCCCGAACGTGCACCTAGGCCGGAGAAACATCGGAGCCATATGGAACTTTTTATTCGTCACCTGGTCTATGATGTTCTTTCGAAGAAGACCATCGACAAAGTTCTCAAGCTCATTAGAAAGCTTGACTGGGACAATGATGAAGTTCACTCGACGCTTCACAAAGTCTTCACGAAACCTTGGAAATTTACTTACAGCAATGTCAGCCTTATGGCCATGTTAACAAATGACTTACAGCGTTATCGGCCAGCATTTGCGATCTCCGTCGTGGATCAGGTCCTTGAGGACGTTCGAAGAGGTCTAGAGCAAAATGTCTATAGCACCAATCAGAGACGACTGGCAGTTATTAAGTATCTGGGGGAGTTGTATATCTATCGGCTCTTGAGCTCTGGGATCATCTTCGACACATTGTGGTCGCTGTTGACATTCGGGCATCGTGAGTGTTTGACGCTGAAGCCTGGATCGCCCTGGTGTTCACATGTTATCAGCGGACGGCCGGCCAATACCTAAACAATTGGTCCCTCTTGATATGCCAGATGATTTCTTCCGTATCCGCCTTATCTGTGTTCTTTTGGACACTTGTGGCATGTGTTTCGATCGCGGGACACAAAAGAGGAAGCTTGACAATTTTCTGGTGTTTTTCCAGGTAGAAAACATTCATTAGCTACACAGGAAAACACTGACGATCGTTCAAGTATTATGTTCATTGCAAGGATCCATTACCCTTGGACGTTGATTTCATGGTATCCGACTCTCTCGAGGTGACAAAGGCAGAATCTAATCCAGCTATCTATGACTTACTTTAATCGCTTCACAGGCAGTACGGCCTAAATTGCAATTTGCTAAAACGGTTGAAGAGGCAGCTGTTGCTGTTGATGAGATGTTCAGTGTAGCTTACCAGAATACAAGTGATCCCCCCTTCAACTCTTGTTCTTGTTTTTTTGACTAATTATTCTCTACAGCTGCTGGTGACGACAGTGGTGATGATAGTGAAGACGAGGATGAAAGGCTCGATGGAAATGAGGGAGATGGCGAGGATGATGATGACGCAATCGATCAGACTTCTCAAGTAAGTCATAACTTTTCTCCAGAACTATGTAGGTCTTATAGTTAAGCTTTAGTCTGAGAGAGCACCGTCTCCAGACCAAGAAGTCGTGCTCTCTGCCAGTAATAGCCTTCAAGATAATCTTGGCCCTTCTGAAGCAGCCGAAGCTGAATTCGCGAAGGAGCTTGCAAAGATGGTAACAGACACTTCTGGTGATTCTCGAAAGGTCGACAAAAAGACAGCCTTGGCGCTTTGGGATTCGTCAGTTCTTCCTCCGACAGTACGGAGGAAAAAGATCGACGACGGAGATGAAGAAAGTGAAACGTCAGAACTCAATCGACCCGACGTTATGGCATTTACTGTACTCACCAAGCGTGGCAATAAGCAGCAGGTGAGTTTATCCTTGTATTTTGGACTTGAAAGGCCATAAAGAGTTCATCTCCGAAACAGACTCGCCAAATAGCTGTCCCCGCCGAATCAGCTTTAGCTATTCACACTCGCTCTGCTCAACTGCAGGATAGAGTTGAACAACAGCACTTGAAACGCTTGGTGCTCGACTACGAACAGCGTGAAGAAGCTGAGGAGCTGAAAGGTAAAATGAATCGATATCATCTGTAGACTGCGCTGACAGAGCTTTCAGCATTGGAAGCGCGTAATCGAACGACCGCGATCAAGATACGCTATGTTGGATAGCTGAGCTGATATCTTTCACCCTTCGATTCTGTTGAGGCTTCCTCTGTTGGCCCACAATTGCTCCAGCCCTAAGTGTCTTGGGTGGGCCATGATTCTGCGCTCGGCCCTTCCTCATGTGATTGTTGCTGGCATCTCTTTGAGATAGTAGATGATTCAGTGACGGCAGATCCTGTCAGTTTCTGGAGGCAGTAGTTAGTCTGAACAGATGCCAGGTACGGGCTTGTTTTAGGCAACTAAAAACGCACACTACGCATATCACAAACAATGACATTTGAGATACGTTATGTAATGTTCACTTTCTGCCTCCAACATGCATGGAAGGAGGCAGGTTGTACACAAACCACCTTTGGTTGGGTGCTGTCAGTGAGCCAGGAATTGGCAAGTACACCGTCTATATCTATTAGTGTTCCAAAGGTTACATGCATAGCCAACCATCATCGATGCACATCCGTCAGCTTCCTTTTGA
>JAGGAS010018849.1:0-18500 GCA_017657355.1 Termitomyces sp. K1Ac | reverse complement strand
ACTGTGAAGGCAGTGACAGTGAACATGGCAACGTAAGTTGCTGTCACCTGTCCGGCATGGCCGATTTGTTGAACTGATTGATACATGATGTGAAGGGCTTCATCCAGCATAGCATTAACGAAGCGCCGTTCGTGAAAAGAGGTCTGTCCACAACGTTAGACCTTAAACTAGGTTAAATCGTGGAACGAGAAATCGCTGGGAATGTATTGGTGTAACAGATGGACAGTTGAGTTGGGGAAAACACGAAGTCTGAAGAAGTAGGAGCTAATCTTATGCATCTTGGCCCTGCCTGATCACTGGCGGCGTTTCCATGGTTTTGATCTTGCATATGCCTTAAAAAGAAGAAAGGTCCTAAGAGTTCCCTCCATTCTTTTCCTTTCCTTTCTTTTCGTTCTTTGCTTTGCTTTCCTTCTTCTCTCTCAATAGAGTTGAGTTGATCCTCGTTAGTTCAACGTTCGTTCGAGGTAAGCATAGACTCTGATGTTGTTATTCCGCCTCATTGGTATCCTTGCTCAGATCGCCGCCCTCTTTGAAAGAGTCTTTCAGCAAATCCTCTGGGAGGTCCATCAGTCGACAGTCAACGACATCCACGCTTTTACGGTCTTTACCCTTCGTATTCTAAGACATGGTTCTCATCACTCCCTTCCTTGGTGCTACCGCCCTTCTCTCCGGCATGGCCTCTGCGCTTCCTCGGCCAAATGGAGTGGCTGTTGCCTCGTGAGTGGTGTTGACAATATCTTTAAAATCCTTGTTGAGAATGATCCCCAGCCAACCGCCTACTTCATCTTCTGTTGTTGCTGATTCTAGCAATAGCGTCAGTAACGGAATGTCTGTTGCTTCGTGAGTATCCTCAACATTCTATTGAAGCATTTGTTGAGATCGGTCGCCAGCCAATCGACTATGGCATCCGCTGTTGCTACTTATACGTCCAGCAACGGCTATGGTTCTGCTGCTCCATACGGCTCTAGTTCCCATTCTTCGTACGGGTCGTATGGTGATGCATCATTCAGCAGTGATAGCGCCCTCGCAACCTCAACATACTCGGCTACTTCATCTTATTCCACACCCGTGTATGGATCCGGGTCTTCCAACTGGGGAGGATCTGGTTATGACGACTGCGTTTCTCGTAAGACCACGAAAACAAAATTCGTTAGTCTCCTGTCTCATGATTGTCTTCTTGCAGAATGTATCGCTCAATTCGGCACTCCTGATTCGACATATATGCCCACTTCTACCAGTCAGAGTGAGGGAAGCACTGGCACCGGTGCCACCCATACCGTTATTGTTGCACCTAGCCAAGGTGTCTTGCGCTATGTTCCATTCGCTGTGAATGCCTCCGTTGGAGATACTATCAAGTTTATGTGGGGTGCCAACAACCATACTGTTACCAAGTCGTCGGAACTCACCCCTTGCAACAAAACGAGCGATGCCCCGTTCATCTCGGGTACCCAGAACAAGGACTTCGTTTGTATGTCATTTGAGTAATTTATCTGTGATTTATGTGCTCACTTCTTCTCTCCAGTCACCCAGGTTGTCAACGACACCAACCCTGTTTTCTTCTATTGTGGCACCCCTACTCACTGTCAACAGGGCATGTTCGGTATCATGTACGTACCAAGCTCCCTTATACCTATGCCTTTTGTTAAACCCCCACATTTCTAGTAACCCCCCAAGTGCCTTTGGTAGTGCATCATCTGTTTCTGTCTCAATGCAGTCCATCAGTGCCAACGTAAGGTTTCTTGTTATATGAACATAGTTTCCTGTTGACTGTTGCCCTCAGAATTCTGATGTTGCTGCCTATGCTTCTTACACCTCCCAGAAAACCGCGAACAACCTCGCTGCGTCCAAGTGGGGAGGCAACATTGATCTTTCCTCTCTCCCAGATTGGGCTCATGCCTTTGCCGCTGAAAACGTTCTGTATACTCGTAACTTCCTGGCCTCTAATCCGGAGGTTCTTAAGGAAGACGGTACCATTGATCTTAGCAGTGGCCCTTCCACACCTCTCATGATCCCTCAAGATTTTAGTGCTGCTATCAACAGTGCTGCTCCTAACAACGCTGCTTCTGGTTCTGTGTCCGGGCCTTCGACGGAGACTTCAGCTACTGCCAGCAGTGCGACTGCTGCTCCTACCACTAGTATGACAGTTTCTGGCAATGGTGCAAGTTCGTCGGCATCGCCGAGAGCTTTGGTTGCCCTCTTTGCTGTTGTGGCAACCTTCTTGGCTTTTTAGAGAATCATCTGGTTGGGACCAAGAAAATTGGGATACACCGTTGGACTTTCTTAGAATATCAGAATATACATTTGGACCACTTCGAGCATGTCACATGAATGCCTTTGATTTTGCTGATTTTTTTTTCAAATTCTAATAGTCCTTCATACCAGAGGATTCACATTCTCTTCGCTACTTAAGTAATGCCAAATGCCACTCAGGTTTGACACCCTCGTGCTCGTGAATGGATTTCAAAAGATCAATAGAAAAAGGTGACTGAAGATGTCAAGAACCAAAAATGACATCAATTTCATCCTTGGTCCTTCTTGGCCTTCTCTTCGATTTTGAAGCTCTAGAAGCAGGAAGGTCGCGTTTGATCGGGGTGTGTGCTGGTACTGGGGTGTGATTGAGAAAATGCTTGGCTTGTTGGAACCTTGAAGTGATTTTAACACACCGTTTATTTTATAATCAGATGCTATGTTCGTGTCAATCAATTTTGAAGTTGAAGAGCTCCCGCCTATGGGGTCAATTTCCATGTCGCCTTGACCAACTTCTTCGCTCGGCGAAGAGCCGGGGTGTTCGGGTAAAACACTAGGTGCCTTACCACAGGAGTTTAGGTATATACAAGTTGAATTTGGGAGGGTAAAACATACAGTGACAGGCAATATATCAATAATATGCCTCGTAATATCCAAAATGGACTGTAAAATGTCATGAAGAAATTCGCAGACCAATCTTATTCGCGATACAACAGCAACAAGAGTTAGAATCAGTTGAAGAAATGCTCCAGATTGCATTGCGAGAGTAAAGGATCTAGAGGTTGAGAAAGATGAGGTTGATGAAGATCAAGTGTCAACATCGAACCCTCACACATACCTGTAAGCCTCTAATAGCCTTTCTTGCATCTGCCACTATAAGCTAAGATGATCCTTGAATGAAAATAAAAAACTCCGCACCCTCAGAACCAATGCGGAGCACACATTTAGTTTCTGAAAGGCCAAGATGACAAAGGGACGATCAGGAAAGTGTGTCCAAGAACCTTTCGTTCCCCTTCGGCTTGTAAGGATGACTGAGCAGGAGTACAGGTCTTGTTAGAAAACACCTACTCGGATGGTAGAGCTCCATCGCTAAAAAAAGACTTCCGTAACATGTCTACAGCTTGTTCTATGTGTGTCTCGTCCAGACGCTGGCAGAAACGTCGAGCCTCTGTAACGCGTCTCCAGAAAAGAGATAGACGATGCTGGTTTTTTCCCTTGTAATATAGCCTCTCGAGAATTTTGTGGTCGTCTCGGAATGCGCCCAGAGCTAAATTCAGATGACGTGAAGAATTCTTGAGAGCTTTGAGTTGAGAATCGACAGAGGCATGACGAGAATGCTCTAAAAGATGTCTTTCCAATGACGAAGAGCAAAGAGCTTTGGTGCTTCTCATGACATGGGGTCCTTATTTTTACCGCGTTCAAAACTCGGAAACTGAAATAAAAGATGCTTACGTGATCAATCTGTAAACTGACTCCCGTCCACCACATTCAGGCTTCCTGTAATTTCGCAAATGGCACAGCCAGGGCAAGATGCTAAGTTCTTTCAAAGGGGAAAGATAGAGGTTGGTTATATCGATCACTGAAGTGTCTCTTTCCGTTCGATATCCTTGTCACAGGAACTTCGCGCAGAATTGCAGGCTGCGGAGACCAAAGACAAGAAGTTCTTGAAAAGAAAGACAGCACTTAAGAAAATTGTTGCGAATATCACGATGGGCAATGATAGTTGGTATACTTTCCTCTTCTCATGAGGGAGACCGAGTGATTGTTGATATGACCTTGCTTTGAGTGTCACCCTTATTTACGGACGTAGTACAATGTCTGGGCACCTCGTTATTGGAGATTAAGAAGAGTGAGCATTATTAACTCTTCATTGATTGTTTTGCTTGACTCTTTCCAGTGGTCTATCTTTTCCTCGTCAGCTATGGTAGATCCAAACCAGATCAGATACATATTGTCATCCCAAATTTCCTTGCGGTGAGCCAAACAACACGAAAGCTGGTTATTTTCTATTATAACTTCACACAGGATTGTAGCGACCGCAATCCACTCATCCGTGCCCTCGCGATTCGTACTATGTCTTATATCCCTATTCCCGTTGTCACTAATTCATTGATCGAACCATTGCGACATTGTTTGAAGGATCGAGATCCTTATGTTCGAAAAACAGCGGCGATCTGTGTAGCGAAGCTATATACGGCTGATCCACGGAGAGCGGAGAAGGGAGGGTTTGTTGAGATGCTACGAGACCTCATGTTGGACAGCAATGCTACTGTTGTGGCAAACGCTGTCGCTGCATTGTCGGAAATTGGCGATAGGCAGGATGGTGTCATCTTCAAGCTCAACCTCGCAACAGCAAACAAACTCCTTGCAGCACTCGGCGAAAGTTCCGAGTATATTATTACCTTTCAATCCCGTTCGGGTTGCTAATATGCATGATAGATGGGGTCAAATTTACATCTTGGACACCCTACTACGTTATGTACCAGAAAGGCATGTGGACGCAGAAATTATGGCGGAAAGGATTATTGTCCAACTACAGCACGCAAATTCCGCTGTCGTCTTAACCACCATCAAAGCGCTTCTATACCTCATGAATTACATGGAGAACAGAAAACTGATAGATTACTGTTGCAAGAAAATGGGTCCACCTCTTGGTGAGTATGTAGAAGTTTAACGAAGTCGAGGACACTAATCCTCCTCTGCAGTGACCCTTTTGTCTTCCGGGCCTGAAGTTCAATATGTTGCTTTGCGAAATATCCTTCTCATCATTCAAAGGCGGCCATCTGTCCTAAAAAACGACGTCAAAGTTTTCTTTTGCAAGTACAATGACCCGATATATGTCAAACTTGCCAAATTGGAAATTATGTATCGTCTAGCACGTGCTGAAAATGCTAACGAAGTGCTGGCTGAACTTCAAGAGTGCGTACTTCTATTCTTGTGACAATCAAACATACCCTTTGAACTTGAATATAGATATGCATCCGAGGTTGATGTCGATTTCGTCAGGAAAGCGGTTCGTTCCATTGGCCGTCTAGCGATTAAAGTGGAAGCTGGAGCAGATAATTGTATCCAAGCATTGCTCAGCCTTATCGATACTAAGGTGTCCTACGTCGTTCAGGAGGCAGTGATTGTGATCAAAGATGTCTTCAGGCGCTATCCGGGTAAATATGAAGGCATAATTCCGAAACTTTGCGAGAATCTTGATATCCTAGATGAACCTGAGTCAAAGGCTGCAATGGTGTGGATCTTGGGGCAATTTTCAGACAGGATTGACAATGCAGATGAACTCCTCGATGACTTGCTTTACGCCTTCCTGGATGAAAGTGTCGAGGTGTGTACTTTACTGTGGTAACTTATGTGTAATTTTGACTATGTACATCAACCTAGGTTCAACTTGCCCTTCTGACTGCAGCAGTCAAACTCTTCATATACAAATCGAACTTGGAGTCGACAAAAACGCTTGTCCATAAAGTGCTGAAGTGGGCAACCGAAAATGTTGATAATCCTGATCTTCGCGACAGAGGATTCATGTACTGGCGCATGCTGGCAGTGAACCCGACCGTTGCCGGTTCAATTGTTCTCGCAGAGAAGCCAGCTATCACCACTGATTCCGATCGAATGGATAGAGGGGCTTTGGATCAGCTCTTATTACACACTGGGACATTGGGCAGTATATACCACAAGAATCCCGAAGTAAGCCCTCGTGTTTTATTTCTTGTTGTAGGTCTTTAATCGCCATCCCTTCAGACTTTCATTCGTAACGCAGCTGGCAAGGCGCTCATCGATAGTCCGGCGCTTAACCCACATTCTCGTGCTGCCTTGGTCCCACTTCCTCGCCCACAACTACCGTCCGTTGCAATTAACGTCCCGGGACCAGGACCAACAGAACCTAAAAGTATTGCTAACGCAGAACTTGTCACGAAACCACCTCCCCCGATACCATCGTCACCCGCTGCACCCGCTGTTCCGAATACTATCCATGCCCTCTCTGAACACGAAGGCGACGATGACGAAGACGATGGACCGCCCACTGCTGCCGATCCATACTCTAATCTGGATGGTGCTTTCGGAAACTATCTACAAGATGAACCACGTCCCATGGGAACTGGAAATCAACAATTTAATAAACACGCAGACCTGGACGATTTGTTGTTTTAACTGTACTCTCTCATTGATTTGGGGTTAAATGTACAAGGTTTGTTTTCAACTTGAGAGTATGGCTTGCACTCTGTGAGAAAGCTGTGAAAGTGTATTTTTCGGTCGTAATGAGTTATAATGCTAGAAGATGAGTGTGAGCTGTGTGTCAATATCAATATCACCAGGATCAGACAAACTTCTCCAAGGCCATACATCCTTCGATGGTAACTAATACGAACGATCCGTCTATCATTGTCTGCGCCACGTATTTCTGTGGGGTTGTGGGTAACAACGGTTGGACGGCCGCCCTGAATAACATGGATGGGTACGTTGTAGGCTCGGCTCAGGGCCAGGATTTCAGGTTCGCCGCCCCACTCTGCCGTATCGCGTACGGTAGTACAATACCGTTCGAATCCTTTGGTGGTCAAGATTCCTGAATCAGATGCGTCTTCGGGGGCAGAGGGTTCAAGAAACGGCAAAAAGTCATCCCGATGTGTTAACATGTATGCTGAAGCAGCGTTACGGACGACTGTGTAGTTCGCCTGTGAGGCAGACAAGATCCCGAGAAGGGCGAGTTGATCTGCTATGGCAGAGTAAAGACAATGCCCATCGGGAATAATCTTGCTGGCTTGTCAAGATTTTGGGAGCAGGGATGAAGACGATGATACTCACTTCGTGTACCTGTAACATTTGCTCCTGGCAAATTCTGTCAATATCTCTTTGCTCATCCTCCGCTTCCTTCTTCAACCTGGTTTCGGTTTCGGGATCAGGCGCGGACTGTGCGTGTTCAAGTGCGGCAGCTTTTCGAACCTAAAGAGCAGTATGTTTGAGAATTTGGCGACGATTGGAAGATGGCTCCACACACCTGCCGTGCTTTGAATCGACTTTTGGCATCCTGCCTTGAGCGTAGATTTATCCTCTCAGCCTGTTCAGCTTCGGCCTCACTGATCACAATGGCGGATTCGGCTTGCACAACTTGGTCTCGCGAATCAAGCTGGGCAAACAGTTCGTCCATGAAACCCTCATCTATGGGCGGAGTCGGTTCATTTTAAATATTGAAAAGCCTCCAAAAATTATTTATTCAAATAACGTGCAACATAGCCACAGCTGATGGACCTTGTTATCCAATTGTTGTCATTTCCGGAGACCAAGACGTTGAACCGTGTCCTTGCGTAGCTAGCCAGCTAGCCATCCTCGCAGCAGCCAGAGTCTGACTTCAGTTTCATAAATCTCTGACAGTGATTCAAGACTTGCATTACAGACTTGTGCTTGCTCTTCTGGAAGTACCAATGGTGAACTCAACGACAGATCTTACAGCGTTAGAACAACGCCTGTCTGTAATCCTCAGCGACATACGCGCATCTGATTCTGTCGCATCGTGGAAAGAAGCTGAGACTACTTCACAAACCTTAGCAAACGCTTTGCGCTCGAAAGACGGTCCAGGCAAGGAAGAATCTCAAATCTGCCGAATCTCCCCACATCTGACCCATTGTCTTAGTCGATAACCACTCAATTCTTGGAGAAACGGCGCTTCCGCGCACTTTAGCCTCTTTGCTAACCCTCGCGCTGCATGGATCCTCAACTCCTGACAATCAATACACATCTATAGTATTTGAGCTCCTGAGGGTAGCGGCCAATCTTTGCATGGACCATGGTGTGTAACCTTCCACCTTCTTAAGAAAACAGGCGGGTAACTGTTCTTAGATGAGAATCGTGGACGTCTTCTTGAGGCGGGCTTTCCTCAAGCCATCGTGTCCCTTCTCGAAGGATATGCGGAGAATTTACCTCCGCCTTTCCAGACCCGGCCTCTCGACCTTTCTATCCCACATCTCAGGGTCATAAAGACTTCTATCGGTGCACTCTTGAATGCTAGTATTGGATACGGTGCGACTAGTTCATAGTCTATCCGTTGCCTAACTACTTCTCTAATCGTTTCTAGATGCTGTGCGATTTCGGCTTACATCTCTTGAGGCCCCTTTGACGATACTAAAGCTGTCAACCGCAATATACCCAACAGCCTACTGGTACAGTGCGCCAATAAATAGTTCCTGTCCTGCCGTCGGCGATGAAGATGAATGGACATTACGCAGTAATCTCTCTAACTGGGCATGGCTAGCTATCTCCGAGCTCAAGAATGTTAAGGATGACAGTGAGTCAAACAAGTCCAACAACCTTTCACCTGTTCATGTTCTGTAGCCCTTCCCATATTGACCCCAGACTTCTTGCCCCTACTTGTTCAACCTCTCTCTGCATTCCTACCGGGCTCATCCCCGTCCCAACCATTATTTAACCAAGGCTCAGAACTTCTGTATGATCTCATTGATACCGATCTCGAAAATCTCACTGAGTCGTGCATGTTGATCGAATCTTTGGCTCTCGACGCCGACGAGATAAGGCTCTCTCTTGCACGCGGAATACAGTCTCCAGCGGAGCATACTGACACACCTTTTCTTTCTATCATACTTGATTTCGTTGAAAACGGCAACTACCCGACTTCGTGGACCTATGCTGCTATCGATGAAACAGACCGGAAACAAAAAGAAAAAGCATTTGACATTTGCAAGGCTGCTCTGATCAAAGCTGTTGTAGAAGTAGCTGGTGAAGATAAAAACGCGGATATTCTTTGGGATGATTCGAAGGTTGTAGTGCCGGGTGGTAACTTCGTTCATAAGATGGTAGACTGGCTTAAACGCTATGTGAAAGATCTGGATGCCATGATGTCGGAACGCCCTTCTAGCACACAATCCATATTTGATAGGGAAGACATGGTCATATGCGCTTCTCTCTCGCTGGGAAATCTGGCGAGACAAGGTCAGCATTCAAAGCCTTCAGAGACTGTTGGCCCTAACTCGTCCAATCATGCTAGAGAAAAACTCCAAAGTACTTGTGTCCCCTCCATATTCCTTGGTCCCAGTTCTTGCGTCACATCACCTTTTGTCACCGTCTACGGACATCAAAGTCAAGCATGGCGTTCTGGGTCTTCTTAAGCACCTCGCACAGGCGCCCCCGTCGTCAATGGTCATACAGAATGCGTTGGGGGAAGCAGAAATAATCCGGAGGATCACTGAGAGCGGGGTGTGGGACGAGAAAGGAGATACGATGGCTGATGTAGTTCAACTAAGCGCCATTGGAGTCGTCAAACATATGTCTGGTGCAAACGGTATTGTCAACTCTTTGTCCGCCAGGCCACCCGCTCATATTCTAAAAACAGTCGAACATGTATATGCGCTCGTTTTGCCCTCTACTCAATCTCCTGAGTTTCCGACAGGCCTTTCTCAGGTACTCGCCTTAGTTAAGCGCTCTGACTCAGTCTCGATCAAGAGTGAAGGAAGTCGTGTTCTAGTCAACGTCATAAAAACGCTTTGGGGAAGTAAACTCTCCTCTACCTCCGATGCGGGCGCTGTTGGAACCGTGGACCGAGATGCGCAAGAGAAACATAAAATGCACAATGCTGCCATTCGTACTGTTCTCACGGCCGAAAGCGCCTCGATCCTGACTAGACTCGTTGGAGCCAGCGGAAAGTACCCTCTTCTGGTCAATGAAGGGCTTATAGCACTTACTATGTTAAGTATTCCCAAGGAAGGCGGTATGTCAGCTTCTATCATCCATCCAATATCAATATTTATGTGGAATTCCATCATCAGCGTTACTTGTACTGGACGCCCTAACAATCCCACTGATATCGGAGTTGCCTCCTGATTCCCCGCTTGACTCGACGTCCCCACCGACAACCGCTAGCGATCCGAGTGTGACCTCACCCACTAAAACTCGTGCTCACCTGAATATACCTCGTCATCCCCTCGATATGCTCATTTTCACCCTGAAGAATGTAGATAACCCTGCTAACTTTCCTATCGAAGTGCGGGCAAACGTTTGCTCATTCTTGATTCAACTCAGCAAGCATACTCATGGGGACAAGCTTGAGCAAGTGAAGGAGGCAGTGCGACCTGTTCTAGAAAGCCTTCTATCCCTGGCCGTAGAGGAAAGGTTGGAGAACGCTTTACGTCGCTTATATGAAGCATGGTCATGAATAACCCTAGCACAGTCTGTTCATCCATCTTGGATTCTTGTACATACATATTCAGTCCATAGTTGTTCAGCGGTGTCCTATGCTTCTTCTGGGAAAGTAGTGCCAAGTGTAAGGTATATAAGCAACTTCAGGAACTCGGTACATACATACATATGTACCATGACATGATCATCAGGTCGGTCGCCTGCCAGTTGATAACGTAAGGACCGGGTATATCATATACCCAGGAAAATCTCAGATACATATAAAGAAATGCTAAGTATGTATGCTTACGGCTATACGTCTATCACTTGTGTCTTCCACCCCAAACCATGAGCGCTTTCATCATTGATATTAATGAAGGAATTGCGACAATCACGTTGAACCGGCCCCAGACGCTCAACGCTCTCACTACAGAAGGTTAGGATTCAACCAAGTTTCGCACCTAAGTATATTTGACGCCATGGCAATCAAGATTACAGCGACCTAGCTGATGCACTCAGAGACATTGACGCCAGGAAGGATGTTCTTGTGACAGTTTGGCAAGGTGAGTAATTTTGCAGCAATTAGAGGGTACTTATAAGTATTGATGTGATGAATTCGGGCAGCTCGTGGGAAATGGTTTTGCGCGTAAGTCCGATCTGGTTTTCAAGCTACATATGTAAATTGAGGACAATATGACAGTGGCACTGACGTGAATGGGCGAAAAGTTCCCGAGTCAATATCAACGGTTCGACAAGCATTTCTGTCGAACGTGGCGCACTCGAACACCACTGTTGGACATGCGGTGCGCTCTTCAACTCAAGGGCACCCGAAGGCATCATTTATAATGAAAAAACTACAGTTGTCGTCTCACACGAAGATTTTGGTTGCAGCACTTAACGGGCCAGTCATGGGTACGGTCGCATCGCAGTCGATTGGATCTCTTTGACAACGAACAAATGCACAACAGGTATCGCGGCAGGTGTGACCTCTCAACATCTTGATGGGAATCAATGACATACTCTGAATCAGCCTTCCTTGGCCATTTCGATTTCATTTATTGCTTGCCAAATGCTTTTTTATCTACGCCTTTCACTTTCTTAGGTAAGCATTGCAATATGTTTGCAAAATGTAGATGATCTCTATTGCTGTGGCAATAATGGACAGGGCTTGTCGCCGAAGGTGGCTCGAGCGCAAGTTTTGTGAATAAAAGTAGGAAACACCAGCATCTCTGACCGATTCCGATCATCTCAAGGTTCATTTGTGCTAGTGGGACTTGCAACAGCCAATGAAGTACTTCTGTGGGGCAAAAAGAAAGGGTCGCAAGAGTTGTTGAGGTGTGGTTTTGTCAAGTAAGTCCTTGACTCGTCACTGGACCGAATCGCTGAGACTCAGAGTTGTATCACCATAACCCGGCAGTCAAATATTTCCTGACCAATCGGTTGAGTCATTCCACGCCGCAGTTCGAAAGCAAATTCTTGAAGAGCTTCGAGGCCTTGATCCAGTAGCACTCCTAGAAGTGAAGAGGCTCATCCAAGCAGGTCTACAGGATAAGAACGACCCAGATGCAGTCAATTTAAGGGAAAGTTTTGGTATAGCCCTTACCTTTTCGTTCCTGTGCAGCTTTTGAGTGTTCGTGATACAGCCCAGGCCGCCCGATTTGCGAGTGGGATACCTTATCAACGTTTCGCCAAAATAGTTCGAAAGGAAATTAAGCATAAACTGTGAATAGTCCTATGTTACATAGAGGCTGAAGGCAACGGTTTTACGGAGCTTCATGCGTGGAAAGCATCAATGACCATTCGACGTTGCATTGATTGGACGAAGCTTAATATATTGAGGTACTTGAAACATACAATAAAATTCAGGACTCAATTTGATGTCTAAAGATGCGCGCGCCACTGGCCTCTTGTTTATCTGTTTACAGACTTACAGTCCTCACGGAATAGGTTTGATAAGCGCACGGTTACTGTAGGACAGCCTCATACACATGCTGTGCGACTGTTCATAGCAAGCTCATAGAGTTCACGCCCAAGTTTGCACCAACTTGATTACTATCTTGCTAGGCGTCGAGAGAAGGAGGAAAGAGAGGAGTCGGGAAAGGAGGGAATGATGACGAGGGTAGTGTCCCGTGTACGACGATTCCGGTGCTTAATGCTCTATTTGGTCGCCCGCAGAGCTCTCTCGCGCGGATCCCAAGAGGGAAGCCGCACTCAAGCTGGTACGGGCGGATTAATTATAATAAGTACAGGAGAAAGTGCTAAGACAGAAGGAAGGAAAGAAAGAGGGAGTGGCCTTTGGCCAATAGAAAGCGTTTGTGCTCGACCCGGGACCCGTGGACGCGTGACGCGTGATACACTTAGGGTCGTGTCGCGTACATATGTTGGAGGCTTAAGCTTAAGCTTGACATTCATCTGTCGCTGCCAACCAGGGGAGGTGGCTGTTGCAAGGGCTCTTGTAGCGCTCGGTGGGATTGATGTCCGTAGCATACATGGGACGCGACCTAGTACGGACCCCTGTTGTTCGCATGCGGACCGCGCCGGTAATACCAACCAACCAACCGACCCTAAGTTTAAAAGCTTTTGGATCGTATCAAACTCTTACTTACGTAAGAGAGTGGGGATTTGTTCGCGCTACATACATCATTGATCATCGATCAGGCTCCGCTCCTTGGCATGCTGCCCATCATTCACTTAACAACCATAAGTATGTACACTTATGCCCTGACTGATCCGCCTCGCACGGCTATGAGAACCTGAAAAGCTTGCTTCGTTGATCCATTCCTTCAAATCAACCATGGGTCACCAAGAGGACTCGGAAAAGGCTGTCCATGACCAGTACGACACAAGCGATATCTTGAATAGTCTAGACAAAGGTCTCCTTGAGCCTCCGATAGATGAATCTCTTCATCGGGGTCTCAAAGCTCGCCAGATTTCCATGATAGCTGTATGTTCTTCAAACCCTTGACTTTTATGAGTAACTTAATTGTATAGCTTGGTGGAGCCGTGGGCACCGGTCTCATTATTGGTTCTGGGACTGCGCTTCGACGAGGAGGACCACTCGGTGCGCACAAT
The DNA here is from genome assembly GCA_017657355.1 of Termitomyces sp. K1Ac. NCBI lineage: Eukaryota > Fungi > Basidiomycota > Agaricomycetes > Agaricales > Lyophyllaceae > Termitomyces > Termitomyces sp. K1Ac. The sequence goes on along the minus strand of JAGGAS010018849.1, from coordinate 5,051 downwards.
CTACTTGACGTAAAGGATGTTTTGATAACACCTTTTCAGGCCTATTCCTTGGCTATTCCTTCGTTGGTTTTATTTGTTATCTTGTCATGATCGCTCTTGGAGAAATGTCAGCTTTCTTACCTCACAAGAAGGGCTTTGCTGGGTACGCGACGCGTTTTGTTGATCCTGCTCTGGGCTTTGCGCTTGGTTGGAACTACTTGATCAAATACGTCAGTATAAACATACCTCTGTGTGGCCTCTGGAAACACTCACGGAGGAATCATAGTGGATCGTGACACCGAACAACATCAATGCTGCAGGTGTGGTCGTGCAATACTGGACTCAGAAGGTTCACATTGCAGTTTGGATGGGTATGTCGTGCCTCCTCTCATGTCTAAAATAAGAGATACATTCTTGATTGCAGTTATTTTTATACTGTTTAGTGCGTCGTGATCTTCCGTATGGAAAGGTATGAAAAGGGTTCATTGCTGATGAAGTTTCTAGTCTTTACGGTGAATCTTCTCGGTGTGCGGGTGTTCGGTGAACTAGAGTTCTGGTTCTCAAGCATCAAAGGTCAAACTATTTTACTCGTGTGTATGGTTGAAGGATTTTAACATTGTTTCTATACAGTCATAGCTCTCGTTGGGTTGTTATTAATGGGTATCATAATTGACCTTGGTTCGTGTCTATGCTTGCGTATCTCTATTCGGGTTAAATTACAATAGGTGGCAACCCTCAACATGATCGTATCGGCTTCCGTTATTGGAAAGCTCCAAACGGCCCTATGGGCTCTTATCTCCAGGATCAAGTTCATGATGGGCATTTGGCTATATTTCTCGGATTCTGGGCTACCTTGACGAATGCTCTTTTTGCCTACATTGGAACTGAGCTCGTTGGCGTCACAGTTGGAGAGGTATAGACATATCATCTGTCATTGTGTTCTTACCTGACCATGCTGCAAGGCGGAGAACCCAAGAAGGAACATTCCCATCGCCATTCGAAGGACCTTCTTTCGTATTTTGGTCTTCTACGTCGGCGGTGTCTTCGTCATTGGCCTCATCGTCCCCAGCACGGATAGCTCTCTTTTCCTTGCGACAAAGTCAAAAACTGGTGCAGCGGCTAGTCCTTTTGTTGTCGCAACAACCTTGGTCTGTGATCTTTTGGCGCCATATTCTAATATTAACCCTCATACAGGTTGGAATAAAAGTATTGAACCATATAATCAATGCAGTTATCCTGATCTTCGTCATGAGTGCTGCCAACTCTGATCTCTACATTGGCTCGCGGACGTTGTATGGCCTTGCTGTCGAAGGGAAAGCCCCCGCGATCTTCAAAAAGGTCAACCGTGTGGGTGTTCCCTGGCCGTCTTTGATCGTGTGCACGTTGTTCTGTGGTCTTGTCTTCCTCAATGTCGAGTCGTCGAGTGCTAAAGGTGGGTTATCATGTTGCTCAGTTCCCTACTCTATGATCGAGTTGTTGTAAGTTTTCACATGGTTTGTCAACCTGGTGTCTACGGCTGGCGCCTTGACTTGGATGTGTATTGCTTTCTGTCATATGTACGTTCTGTTTCTTATTCAAGTTCTTGGAAAATACTAACTAACATTACAATAGTCGGTTCATGAAAGCTCTGGAAGTACACGGAATGACTCGTGACGACCTTCCATATAAAGCTCCCTTCCAGCCCTGGGGAAGCTGGTTTGCACTCATCGCAACAGCTATCATTACTTTGTTCAAAGGTTTCGATACATTCCTTCCATTCACAGTCGACACCTTCATTACGTGAGGGCCCCTTTGTGCACTGCGTAACAGCTTACTGACAACAACGGCTCTAGGAGCTATATCATCATACCCACGTTTTTCGCCTTGTGGTTGGGTTATAAGCTATACTACAAGAGCAAACTCATCCCATTAGAGGAAGTCGACCTTGTCACTGGCAAACAGCAGATTGATGAGGAGGAGGAGAAATTTATTGCAGAACAAGAGAAGCTGGGTCCAAGGTCTACTTTCCAAAAGATCTGGGATTCACTGTAAGAAATGAAGCAACCAGAACTTGAAAGTTATTCCTGTGAGAGTAGTTGACTAATAACTACTTTCCAAAAGATCTGCCATTCGCTGTAAGGAAATGAAGCAATCAGAATTTGAAGGTTTGTTTCTGTGAGAGCTAAGTAATAGTCGACTAATAACATATGTGTAAGATGTGTCATCACATGTCACTTACATATATATAAGTATGAGTGACACATTCCGTCATTGCATATTGCATGTATAAAACCCTCGCATCAACGTTTGTTGTTATCACTGCGCTCGCATTCCTCTTATCACCTCCTGACAGCCGTCTAATTTTTTGCCGCTTGAACATGCCAGTGTCGCGCTCCGTTATCAAGGAAGTTCTTGCTGTCGAAACACCTGAGGTACTGGCCTTCATGAAGCTTCCAAATTGTCCCATAGCGATCGGTCCTAATGCTACACAGGGTGATGGAGCATTGGTTCGCAGAAGCATCGGATCTATGGGTCTCAAGAATCTAACGCCGTTTTTGATGCTCGACCATTTTCATGTATCTCGAGGGGCGGTGTGTTGAGTTCTTACCACCAAGTTTTTCCAATGATCTAATCTGGAATATATCAGGGTTTTCCTGATCACCCACACAGAGGGCAGGCTACGGTGACGTATATGCTTGAAGGGTGCTGACAATGGATGGCTGCGCGTTTCTTCACCAAGCTTAAACGCCGATTTTATTTAGGTCAAGTAGACACGAAGACTCGGCTGGTCACAAGGGAACCATTGGTTGGTCACATTTCAAGTACATATGATTCATATTGTGAATTTTCTTCAGAGGCCGGAGGGGTTCAATGGATGTGTGCAGGAAAAGGTATCATCCATGCCGAAATGCCCGTCCACACCCAAGGAGCCCCAGATCCGCGTGGGCTTCAATTGTGGGTCGATTTACCAAAGCAAGTGAGTCCTTTACGAATAATACAAAGATGTCGTCTCATTGTTTTATGTGCAGTTCAAAATGGTGGTATGTTCATGAATGACATGTTCGTTTTTCTCGTTGCAACCCGCATTTCTATAGGATCCTTCATATCAGGAACTTGGACCAGACCAGTATAGAAGTCTCATGTTCTCAGAGTATCAATCAATTGATAGCATTTCCGGTACAGGATACCTACAGCTTATCCCAGCGGACTAGATGGCCCAGTGAAGATTAAGGTCATAAGTGGAAAAAGCCATGGAGTCGAATCCCCTGTCAGACCCTTGGGTGGTTGCTGGTTTTTTCACATCATTTTTGATCAGAAATCCACCATATTTCAGGACATCCGTCGGTATAGTGCTTATAGTCGAGTTTCCTGGCTGATCTCTCCCTTAGCACCGTCGTGGACATCCTTTCTTTACAGTAAGCTGTGAAACGATCTGCAATGATAAATTTTTGTTGACCTTTTGTCCCAGTTCTCAAAGGTTCTTTGATGATTGGACCAGAGTCCCTCCCACACAAGTCCTTCCACACCTTGGTTTTCTCTTGTGCTACGAACGAAACTGGTGTTTCAATTACAGCTGCAGAAGACAAGACTGAAGTTATATTGGTAAATCAAACCCTGTAATTAATTGTAGGCTCAAGTTCCTCACGACTCCTTAGGTTGCCGGCGAGCCATTGGACCAAACTGTCTTCCAATACGGCCCTTTCGTCATGACCAACCGCGAAGAAATCCAGCAGACTCTGCTTGATTGTCAGCATTTCTCCTGCTGTATCGCTGATGAAATACTTGCTGACTACTCGACAGATCAAGCTGGACGTAATGGCTTTGAGAAGGCTCACACTTGGAAGAGCAAGATTGCTCATGAGTAGACAGCAAAGAATGAATTCTGGCCTAGTGTTCCGAAGTGTAACGACATATACACTACACAAGATTTCAATCTAATCGTTTTTTCCGACGTTTCGATTGCCCGTCACTATCGATCTCTGTGGTTTCCAATGTTTCCCAAACGTCATCTTCTATAGGAGTAGTAATCTCTTGTTCGATGATATTATCCCACACTATGGTCGTTGGTGCGCATTTCATGAAAACCTGATCAAGAATTTGACCCTTTTGCCCCTGTTGTTGACCTGTTTGCTCTGTGAGCGGAAATGTGCTGTGTATACGAACAAAACGATCTTGGGAAGTTGACGCTAGGAGATTTGGCGAGGGAGCTAAGGAAGTAACGGCTCCAGCAATACCTGCTCTGATAAGAAAAAAAAACCGCAGTCGACTGGTTTGTGAACATACCCTGGTAGCCATAGGCAATTCCCCCATTCCGCAGGTCAAGGGAGTAGAGATTGGAACCATAATCACTCGCGAAAAGTTCACTGACACAACTTGTCAACGAGTGGTGTTGTGGCGCAATTAACAAACTTACTGCTCAGACATACCCTTCTCAATCGATCTAACACCACCCACTTTCGCTATTTTCCAGTCCGATACAGGCCGTTTTGAAGCCCTAGTGTCGTAACGACGCACATTTCCCAGTTCAGTCCCAGCAGCCAAGTGGTGTGACGCTGACAGTGGCGCGAGATAAGTCAAAGATGTGATGCGAAGGGGTTGACGAAGGCCAAGAGTGTCGTTTTGTACCTGGAGTCAACTCAATATCGAGCCAGATGCTCCAAGGTTGGCAAACTTACATTTTTCGCTCGCCACAATTCACCAGGGAATAGAGTATCTCGCTTCCTTTTCTTTCCCTGATATTCTGATGAGGACGATTGTGGTGTAAACGCTCGTTCCGTGTCCCATACGGAGACATCAACTTCATCTCCACCATACGCAAATCTATTTTGACAAGTCGTCATTCGCCACACACAAAGGCGGGTAGGCAAGGAGGATAAGCGAAATTCAGGGGATCCTGCTTCGCTTCCTAGTGAAATTGATCGCAAAGCACCGTTAGAGGTGCAAGAAAAAGCTGTTCTAATGAGGATGAGGCTACAAGGACTCTGTTGAAGACGGTGGGAAGACAGACTTTTCAGATACTTCCAGACCAATGTATTTTTGTCCAGTCCTCAAACGGGTCTCCTGCCATTGAAAAATTTCCTGGAGTTGGCCCG
>JAGGAS010018848.1:10372-21861 GCA_017657355.1 Termitomyces sp. K1Ac | reverse complement strand
CAGCACATAAAGGCTATTTTGGAAGTTGGTGTACAGATCGATCGAAGGGATTTGGCGAGTCGCGTGGCATATGAAGTTGAGTACCTGTTCATTCAACCCCTCAGTATAAGCCATGCCATCCTGCGCCGGTACCATCCCAGCCTTATACGACGATCATCGTGCCAAATGAAAGCCAGCCACTCACCAAAATTGGCTGAGTTGCCAGTCTTCGCCAAATGCCAGACGATATTCATCTACGCTCATCATTGGAGGATCGGGTTCCTCAATATCCACGTTCATTTCGCGGCTTGCGACGCGTGCGGCAGCTTGTTCGGCCAGATCGTTGAAACGTTTTTCTTCCTCCGCTCTGGATGTCAAGAATTCTTCGAGAAGGGCAAGTGTATCCGAAGATAGCTTTGGTGGTGACTCTGATAGGCTAGAAGATGTGGAGACTGAACGAGGTGATCCTGAGGTGCGTTCCATTATTATGAAGAGTGACTGAGTTCAGAACCGTTCGCGAGTCTCCCAGCGCACTCCAATGACTAGTAAGTATGCAGAAATCGCGATTGGTCCGCGTCCAAGTATTGAAGTAATCAACTTTTTCTGCGCTTCGATCGTTGATAGAATGGATTAGATTAGATCGCAAATCTTTCGGATTTCCCATCTTTACTTACTCTGATGTCAAAAGAACGAAATATCGTCGTCCTCATCTCTGGCTCAGGTATGTTTATGAAATATCTATGAAATATTGCAGTAATGGATAATAAAGCATTGATATACAGGCAGCAATTTACAAGCCTTGCTAGATGCTCAAAATACGCCTTCACTACCAAATGCACGAATCTCCCTGGTTTTCTCTAATCGAAAGGCTGCGTATGGTTTAACTCGAGCCGCAGAAGTCAAACCACCTATTCCCACGTCCTATCTGGCACTTCAGCCATATCTCAAAGCCAACCCAGGCAAGACTCGTGCAGACTACGATACAGAAGTCGCTCGCATCGTGTTGAAGGAAAACCCCGACCTCGTCATCTTAGCTGGATTCATGCACATCTTTGGAGAGGGCTTTTTAGAACGGGCAGACGGGCTGAAACCTCTTGTGGATGGTGAGGAACCGCGAAGACCCGTGCCAGTTATCAATCTACACCCGGCTCTTCCGGGAGCTTTTGACGGAGCGCATGCGATCGAACGGGCGTACGAAGCGTTTCAAAAGGGAGAGATTGAGCGTACAGGGATCATGGTGCATCGAGTGGTGAAGGACGTTGATCGTGGTGAACCAATCATTGTGAGGGATGTTCCCATTGCGAAGGGTGAGCCCATCGAGGTCTTCGAGGAGCGTCTGCACAAGGCGGAGCATGAGATAATCGTACAAGCGGCAGTCAAGGTTCTTGGATAAAGTGCGCTAATCTTGTCTGATTCATCATAGACTATCTTTTGACCATGCCACCAGTCTTGAAATTAATTGACCTGTGAGAAGGAAATTTATACGTGAGTGTTGCGCCGTCGAGGTGTACAAACTAGTTCTTGATAAGAGATTGCCTTGAACTACACACTGCACAAAATTGTGCACAGAGGAATGGTCCAGATCCATTTGGCACGTCCGAAAGCTTATGAATATGAATGGCGGACAGCCTCAGTATGTTCCTTGGGTACTCTTCAAGAATACCTCATCTGAACATGAAACGTTGAATCAGACTAAACTTCACGAAGCAGCATGACACACAATTTGTCAAAAAGCGCTACTCCAATTTGAATGTGCTCTTTATTACAAATGCCGAAATAAGCCAGAAAGGGGAGAGGTGGACGGTATCAGTTAGGAACATAAGACCAAGCGAAGGGTGTACAGTAATGGACAGCAAGAATCAGAGTTCGGGGTGTATATCAAAGCAATAACACGCATACATGTAACGTAAGGACAGGACGGGACGAGTGAGGAGGGAAATTGCAAGGAAAAGACCGGCACGCGTTCCCGAAACCAAGAAAAGACACAAGAAAGAGGACAATATTAAAAAGATGGAACAACTTCATGAGGCTTCGAAGCAAACGTAATATAATAGTAGTGGATACACTCTATGTGATGGGGAGGGGTTGGAAGGACATGATTTCCTCGTACAGAAGTTCCTTGAGTTGCTCGCGACTGATGTCATCTTTGTGTACTGTGAGAGCCGAAAACGTCAGTTGAGATACGTTACTCGGATTGAGAAAGACTAACAGTCGAATTCAAAGAATTCAGGGTCAAGTGGGGGAGCGACGGGCTCATCATCGGGATCGTGCTGTGGTTTGAATATCAATATAACAACTAGCAAGGAAGAACCCGGCTTGACTCACATAAGCCTCAAGGTAGGGATGGGCCAACGCCTCTTCTACCGTGATGCGTTTCTTAGGATCAAAAGTCTATTCGTCTCCAGTGTCAGTTCAATGGCGTCATTGCGGTGCGATCAACGTACCAAAGTTTTAGTGAGGAAGTCCACTGCCAAAGGATTGGCGTTGGGAAAGAGTTGTGAGAACGGGCGGCGCTTGCGGAAAGGCAGGGCACGAATATAATCTCTAGAGCGGCGTGTTGAAATCGCATAGAATTCGTCGAGGGTCGGTGTTCCAAGTACATCGAGAATGAGCGTAAGTTGATGATGATAATCGCGTCCCGGGAAGAGCGGTTTGGAAGAAAGCATCTCTGCAAGGATGCATCCGACAGACCATATGTCTATTGCCTGGGAATTGTAAGAATGGATTGATCAGATGGGGGACTTGACGAAAGATAGCTTACTTTTGTGTATTGCTTGAAGGTAAGCATGATCTCAGGCGCACGATACCATCGCGTCGCGACATATTCGGTCATAAAGCCAGTCTCCGTGCCCGAAGGCTCGGCGGTCTTCACTGATCGCGCCAGGCCAAAGTCGCAAACTTTCAGATCGCAGTTGGCGTTGAGAAGCAGATTGGATGGCTTCAGATCACGATGAATCACGTCCGCAGAATGGAGGGCCTTGATAGCACGTAGGGTTTGGTACACAAAGTACTGAGCGTGATCGTCTGAGAGGTCTTGTGTCCTGATAACACGATGCATGTCGGTCTCCATCAGTTCTTGGATCACTATCCCATCGAACGTCAACGTATGAGCAAAGCTTCCATAGATAAGGGGTTCATCCACGTACGGTAGACCTCCTTGAACTGTTCTATTGAAGGAGGCTTTATGATATCCAGGATGGAGATGATCTATGAGACGCCACTTGTTAGTAGTCAAACACACAAGAGGATCATGAAACGCACATTCTCGCTAACACCAGCCTCACTCAGGAATTTGAGCAATTTAAGCTCTCGAAGCGTCCGAAGGCAGAACATTGAATGGTCAAAGGGCGCGATCTTCTTGATGGCGACTTTACGACCACTAGGTCGATGCACTGCCGAGCATACTATCCCGTATGCACCCTCTCCGACGACATCGAGAACCTGATATTGAGTGCCTTGACGAACAAAAGTTCAGCGGGGACGATGCGGACATTAATCGCAACTTTGTTCGTTCTCACCGACGTTGAACCGTACTTTCCTTGGCGCTGCTTGAGTCTTTGCTGGTGGCTGGGGCTGACGTTGGGATTCAGCAGGCATTGTGGACGATGAGAAGGAGTGGGAAAGTGATGGAACAAGAATAAGGACGAACGAGAGATGAACAATAACAGCAATCTATGAAAAGATATATACTTATGTACCGATCACAGAACAACAACAACAACACTTTAGGAACAAGTTCGATCGCAGCCACACGCTAGGGACCTTTTTTTGTTGTGATGCAGCCGAGGCGGGGCCCACATTTGGCAAGCGTTACCTGGGTGTTCCCCATGGCAATCCAATACTGACCGGTACTCTGACCGCTTGTTGGCAGACAATTTGGACATTCTCGTCTCGACTGTCTATTCTTTTGATTTCATCACATTCATCACATTTCGCATGCCGAATCCCATATACTTATGTATGTACCCTCTCTCCCATTTTCGCTGACAGTATCCCCGCCAGGAAGGTCCCATCTTTTGTTCTCCTCAGATTGGTGTTCAAAAGCCCTTATGTAGGCGGCTCGCTTCAGCTGACATGACATCGCATCAAGAGATATACGAATACGTCCCCCAGTCATAACGAGCATCAGTTCTTTCCATGAGGATGAAACAGGAAGGGACATCTGTCATTGCCTTAAGCTTCAACGATATATCCCATTTTCCATCAATCATCGTATGACGTTTCAACTTTCACCAACGGACCGGGGAACTCATGAGTGCGATACCGCCTTTCGTACTCGCTTTGCTTTTGCTCTCCATGTCATCTATCTTCGGGTGCGCGTATTGTCGTTCAAATCTTCTAAGGCTATGAGCTCTGGGCTCGATGTTCGTGGGTTTGAATCTTGGTCCAGTTGACTGTGCCCGCTCTCGCCCTTCGTATATACCTCCGTTCTTTTTATCTACGGACCTGAGTCTCTCTTCGTCGAAAATGGAATCAAGTAGAGGTTCAGAGGTTTCGGACATCACAACCGATTGACTGATGAAACTCCTTGACGATCTTTGGCCTTGTAGATCGTATATCACTCGATATCACCACTATCATATCCGATGACGCAGGATAACGCCTGCATTCCTTCTTCATGCGATGATTTCAACTATCGATACCCTGAAATTCGGTATCTCCTGTGCTTTCACTAAGCGATTTCCTGGTGCCAATCTTCAGAGAGACGCCGGACTTTCTCGTAACAGAGGGGGAGACTTTGAATCTAGTCGTACTCTTTTTCCTTACGCCCGACTCCCATCAAAGTAATACTAGGGCCCTAGAGTCGCACTCAAAACCTCAGACCAGGAAGTGTAATTGAACTTCTTACTTCCTTCTCGTCGACGAGTAAGTCAATCAATCGGAATGTGATGCAAGATGGGACTTACAAGTCAATTTAATGGAACCAAACTGAACTCTTTGCAAGTCTGATTTGGGCTACATCAGTCAAGATACATCGTCTGCCAAAAGATTTGTGAGTCGCTACCTCGTCAGCCCTCTCCAACGTCTATGTATCGCGATGAGACTTTCGAAAACTCGGTTCGTTTTCTCGCGGGTGAATTTGAAATATAGACTGATCGTGAATGGATTCGATGAGAAATTCCAAGCTTTTGATATACTTACTATGGCTGTTGATGGTACTGACTCCAGCTTTGGTCATTCAGGATGAAAGCGGTAAATCTTAGCTACAAGCAACTCGATATCATGTCAGGACAAAATCAACAGAGAATGGAATATTCAGGAACGCTCCAGCAAATGTCAAGCAACGTGCATTTCTCCAACGTACACCAGTGATACAATCAGGTTGTGTGATCTCGTCTCGAGTTTCACGGGACAGATGCAGGAAGATAGTACGTAGCTACGTGTATGCTATAAGAATCTCTCTTTCATCGTGGCTCCATTTTGTGGCAGTGATTCAAGATCTTTGAAACACCAATCAACCTTGCTCATACTATGGGGTGATGTCTCGTGAACCCGCGACAACGATAAAAGAGTATGTCGGTGTCCTTACCGTCCAATACCGTTTCTCCACAGGGATAGTTATTGTGGCTGACGTGTTGTAGAATTACCTCTGAATAGGATGTCGGAAGTTCAAGCTTCCAAGTAATATGTAGCGACATTGCTACTTATTCCAAGATATTCATATCATTGATATATGAATCGGTACTGTTTGGCAGCTATGCTATATAACTATGATAAAAGCAGCGAGGGGGAATATATCCACTCGATGCTCAGGCCGCAGGATATGACTTACCAACAGATGGATGACTATGATCAACAAACAAGAATAGCGGGTCACTTTGACAACGCACAACAGAATCAACGAAACGTCTGATAATTACGTCTAGATATTTTTTACAGGGTTTGCTAGAGATCAGTTTGTGATGATCATTCCATCACGGACTTGCAGCTGAAGCTTGAATGTTCACAGCATCATAAGTAGGTACTACGAGCTGTGATTACGGTAAGTTGCCAACCGTCACACTTGGATCTGGGAAAACAGAGTTTTGTGTAGTTACACTATATGGAAGTCTTTAAAGTATGAACTCTTCACTGAAACCAAGTTTTAAGAAACTCTTGTGATTGGTGGTGGATTCGGAGACGTCGCAGTGGCGGATTCCAACGCTAGGGCGAACAAGGAGCTGGAAATCGCAGGAGGTCCCTGTGAGAGGAACAGTCTAAGTAAGTCTCGTTACTTAGCTCAGTCCGAAGCTTTGAACGTTCGACATGCATAGATCCGAGAGTTGGACTTGTGTCGGTCACCCGGGATCGGCTTCTAGTAGCTTACCTCAAATCAAGAAGATAGATCTTTCTGACCGATACTTGGCTACAGCTCCAATGGTTCCTGATCCACAACATTTATCAAACTGAATGAGGTCGCAATGAATCATGGGTTTGATCCATTGAAGGATCCCGGAGTGCCATCATCATGAAGCAGTTCATTTAATTTCATTAGAAGTGACGGTTGAGATGCAGTAAGTAATCGAACAGAACAAAACAATAAAGTCTCACAATCGATTCGATATCACATTAGGATCATTTCCGCATTTCTGGAAGGCTTCATGACCATTGACGCCAGGTCCTCGAAGTGACAAGTTTGGCCAAGTTAGGGTTGAAGGGTACCGGAAAGTTGTGGCGATGCGGCACGTCACGCCGAGCACCAAAACTCGACGGTGTGACGTGTACTGATACCTTCGCCGTCAGCCAGCTCATCTTCCTCCTTGCCATCTTGTTGAAGGAGTGGCCCAATTCTGTCTAATGTGAGTTTCAGTGCGTTTCGGGTTGTTACCCTGATAATCTACTCAAACCATGTCTAGTATGGAGCAACAACAAAAAGCACCTCCTCAAATTAAACATGCCGCTCAGTTCCTGCGGGGAGCCTTAAAGGCTCGAGTAGGAGCTCTGAATGGAAAACGCCTTGATTATTTCAAAGGTTCGTCGCGTTCTTATCATGCAAGTACTGCTGGTGTAGATTTCGTTGGCTACACAGGCAAATCCGCGATAAAAGCCCTCCTCTCACCCGCGTATCGGAAGGCCAAGGATGTACCCCCGGTACAGGACGAACAACAGGCCATAGCCGTTCTCTCAGCTGTTAATGCATTCGCCTTCTTCCTCCGAGTACAACGTGGTGGCCCATCTGGCTCTTCAAACTCATCACCGAAAATTCTCCAAATCATACAGGAACAGAAGTTTGCGGCTGAAGAGTACTATGTATGGTTCTTTGAGGGCTCACAATGGACCATGTATGCTGGTGGCATACTCATGGTGGCAATCATGCTTGCTGGTGTTATGTTCCCCCTCTGGCCACCTATCATGCGACTTGGCGTGTGGTACTTGAGTATCGCCATGCTCGGTCTCATCGGTCTCTTCTTTGCCATTGCCGTCGTGCGCCTCATCTTCTATGTTATTACGCTCATCGCCGTATCTCCGGGTATCTGGATTTTTCCGAAACTCTTCGCCGATGTCGGATTTGTGTGTTTCTTGTCCTGTTTTGCTTCGAGTTCCACTCACACGTGGCTAGGTTGAATCATTCATACCGCTATGGGAGTGGGATCTTCCTAAAAAGAAAACAAAGAAGACTAAGAAAGGCGAGAAGAGTGAAAACAGAAAAGGCAAAGCAGTCTCGACCAATGGCAGCGGGGCTTTCATTGAGGAGGTGGAAGAATCAGGAGACTCGCGTCCACAGAGTCGTTCTGCAAGGGTTGAGGATGTCGAGGATGAGGATGCTTAGGTTACTAGATCTTCGTTTGGGTGTTTTCCATCATATATATATCATAAGCTCCATGACAGCTGAGAATAATATCTTCGTTTAGATATATCCAGAAGGATATTGGCGTCCCATATCTTATTACTATTTGGGCGGAAGTTCACTCGACGTGCCAAGTTCTTTCAGAGCCTGTTCAGCATGTTCAACCCCGGTTTGCAGCCCAATCAATCTTGATTGCTTGAGGCTCAGCACGAAGAGCCTCTTCGCCTCTGCGTTGTCACCCGACATCTGCCATGAAATGTCAAATTTGAATTCCTGCTACGATATAAACTCGAGACTACTCACCCGACGTAGAGCGGCCACATTGAAAAGTGCAACTGCGAATGCAAGCTCGCACGTGGGATTGATGTTAGACAGCTTTTCTTTCGCTTTCTTGGCAATCTGCAGGCCTTGAAGAGCCCAAGCTTCTGCTTGATGAAGAATTTCTTCAGGGGGTTTGGGTTCGTTGCGAATAATGAGTTCAGATAGGTTAGCCATCAGCTGTGCTCCTGATAGTCGCGGAATGTCAGGATGATATATGTACACAAGTTGTTTGAAGGGTCTGTCTGACCTCGGCACCTCTCCTCGTCAGTAGAATCCTCGGGTGATGGCGGAACAAGTACAGATATCGCTTGAAGGTAGAGAGGGATAGCGAAGCTATTGGTACTTATTGTCAGCGATACATATCGGCAGACTTCAGGACAAACATACTTCGTTCTACCTGCCTCTGCGTAAAACGCACCCAACGCTTCCAGCGGAGCAACGATGTCAGTTTTGGTGGCCCAGTCGGGTAGCGAGAGCTCTGATATCATTGTTCGAGTGTCAGGATCGCGAGGTTGCGAGCGCGCGGTCTCCAATCCATGGTTCGCATAAACTGCTTGTTCTGAGCCTTCTGGTTGTACGCTGAGCCGGAAAACAGACTTCAGGATTGCCTCAACAGCCCAGACAAGGTGACGCTCTTCTTCCTCCCTTCTCTGCAGCTTGGCAGCCATTTCTCCTAGCTTGTATGATATAGCAATCGCTCGCAGTTTCTCGGGCCCGCTGAGTTCTTGTTCCATCCCAGCTTGTTGTAGTTGTTCAAGAGACTCCAGATATATATTATACGCCCTTTCGATTTTTCCGTCGGCCTCCAACACGCTCGCAAGTAGGACTGCAATTCCGGAAGTCTTCAAATATGGCTCATCCTTGAAAACCTCAATGGGAAGAGTCTTGGACTTATCCCATGCTCTAGCTATCATATGTAAGAGTGAGGAATATATTCCTATGAAATCGCGTGAACCTTTGAAGGAATTCTGCACTGAGTTCGAGGTCGCCCTTGTCTCGATTCTTGAGGCCACTCCGAAGGTCTGCCCGCAATTGTCTTGGCCAGAGGGTCATCATTTCATATAGTTCATTTCTAATCAGCCAGACAAAAGGATTTCAACAAAACTTAAGCCTTAAGATACGAAATACAGTACACGCACATGCCATATGCCATTGTTCCAAGTCCTACGCCTAGGAGTATATTGACAAGCAACCGTAGTGGACTACGAGATGAAGATGACGAAGATTCTGGAGTCCCCTGACTAAAAAACCTGTTCTGAGCCCCTCGAGTCGTTGGTGTCGCTCGACGTAGAAGAAATGCTCGTCCAGAGTTTGAGACTACCCCACTTCGATCAAATACAAGTCTTGGGCCCCTTGTAACGGTGCTCACAAGACGAATTGAACTCATAAGTACGTGATGTGTTCAAATTCCTGGCCTTGAGTACTGAGTTCTCGTAATCAGGATCAGGATTCAGAAAGAATCACTTGTTTGCTGTGAGAAATTGTTGAGGACAGGCTTATATAATTCCATCAACGCCGCAGCTTCCAATTCCCCTGGCAGTTAAAAAAGTTAGAACTCTCCCAGTATTTTCTCATCATAGGATGCAGGATCTCAAAGTGGCGGAGTCACTTTATTGTGTCGAAGCCCGGACGATATCCCGAGATTTTTATGTGACGGACCAACATCGCCGTAGATCCTGGATCACAATCGAGAAGAAATTTGAAAAAAGAACCGATAAAAGGCTAGTATTACAGATGAAAACATATGACCTAGTAGATGTACATAACCTGATAACGATACAGCAACCATAAGATTCTGAAAGATGGATAAGGAGGGGTATTTGCGAAGGAACGCAGAAGACGAAAAGGGGTGGGTATTGATGAGAGGCGACAGATAGTATCAATCTGAACGTATGTAGGGTGGTGGCACGTACTCTGGAAGAGGAGGGGAATACACAATCAGCTCGGTCTGCAGCCTCTCATTCTCCCGCCTGAGATTATCCACTTCTTCTCGTAGACGTTGTGCCTCGCCATCGTCGCTGCGTTGTGGCGTCTGGGGTGTTTGACGTGCGAGCGAACGATAAATTTCGTTTTCGCGCCTGAGATTCTCTACCTCGTCCCGCAATCTTTGAACGTCTGAGTTAGGTCTGTTTGTCTGAGCTTGCTGGTGTAACCGGATACGTCTGATCCGTTCGCTATCCTGTCTCATGGTCTCCAGCAAGTTTTGAGCAGCGCTGTCATGTGCAAGGGGAACGAAGTTGACAAGAATCATTTCGTTCATTCGCTGATCTTCAGATTCAAGCTGTTGGGTTAGATCATCCTGAGAGTCATGCTTGGCTGAGAGGTAGTGACGCTCATTCTTGAGCTGAAATTACAAGGTGATTAGACTCACGTATTCTGATACAAACACCTCCTGTTGGACGTTTGGACGACCGATTTTCAGTTTGAATGCGGCGTACAGGGGCTGACCGGTTGCCATTCCGCCGTGTGGGCGCTTGTTTAGCTCGCGAGACAATCAATTCGTTCAACAGCAGATTCTCAGACTCCAGAGATAGCTGAGACCGTCTGTTATCTTCCTCGGGTTTGGTGGGAACTGGAACTAGGCAGGCCACACTTGAGTCAGTAGGTGCTATTTGGACCATTTGTACAGGCGGATGTAACGCACGATAATGAAAATCGGTTGAATTCGCGTGTTTGAACCACTTCATGTTGACATATAACAAAGCAAATGAAAAAGTCGTATGTCGAGGAACGTGGGTGTTTGTAGGATCTTTTCTGATCTTGGCGGAGACATGCTATATATATAGAATTCGCCATCATTTTATCACAAGTGTCTCAGATCGGAGATTGATCACGGCCATAACCGGCAGATCAAGACCCTTTAATATATTTGAAGCAATCACAATCGTGGGGTTGGCTGTATTCCGCCGTGCACTCGCAAGAAAGATAGAAAGAGAAAGTCTCCTAGAATGGTGCTAGGCCCAGTTCCGAATTATGAGTACTTGTGTTGGCTTCAAGCCTGAGTTGAGACATAATTTCAGTGGCTTCAGGAGCAGATCTGCTATGTAGCCTGCATCAACACCAACCAGACCATCTCGGTCACAAAGGTTCCGTTGCCGCGTCTCAGATTTGTCGACAACACAAAATAAGCTACTACCAACTGACCCATGTTCAATTGATATAGCCACTGGTTGAGCGCTTCACATATTAAACAAAACCAGAAATAGGACTCTCCCGCTAACTGTAGGGACACTCGAGATGGCGGCGTTTAGCTTTGAAAGAGCGCTCTTGGGTAGGGACGCATGAATAGCGTTTTCAGCGATTTGAACAAAATGCTGCAGCAAGCCAATAAACCTACGATGGATGAGCTAAGCTGAGTGATTTGAATACTGACATTATGGAAACCTGCTTTCGAGCAATAATATAATAATACTCAGGTGGT
>JAGGAS010018848.1:0-10136 GCA_017657355.1 Termitomyces sp. K1Ac | reverse complement strand
TAAGTATATACACTACTAGGTTCCGAAACAACCGACCTCCAGGAGAAATAGAAAACCCGTTACTCGTGACAGAACTAGTTAAATATCATGGCTTACAAGTGTTGCTGAAAGCGAGACTACCTGAAAAGACTCATCGGGAATCCCGAGTTAGGATGATAGAATCATCGTGATTAATAATGAGAGATAGTAATGAGCACCGATCTGTCCGATTCTGATTCCGTCGCCTTAAAGGTGCCCAAGAAGTAAGTATGTAACTTACAACAAAGTCTTAACCCCTTGCGTTAGTACCGTAACCCTGTAGATGTCATGATTCGTTGCAGTGTCCCAAAAACACAGATAATTTACACACAAGAAGTGAGAGCGTTGGTATTCAATTAGTATCGTGGACAAAAGTTTCAAACGAAGCTAGGGAAAGCACAAAAAGTTCCGTTGTGCTTACTGCCTGAAGGACGGACTTTTGGGAAACTCCGAATGAATCACTTTCCAACTCCGAAAACTTATGTCGGTTTCCAGGCCTGGCAGTTGTATATCAAGGTGGCGTGAATATCGATATATGATACGAGTTATGCATGCACATATATTCTAATTTTATTATCATTGAAAGTACAGGACGACTTCAAGATCATGTTGACAAAGTGTGGCGCTAGTCTTTCCGTTACCTGCCTGCTAATGATGGTGACTGATACACGTACATATAGATAATATAGACCAAAGGAAAATTGAAGATGATTCAGGAATTCATTCAGGTATTCATGTAGCACTGATGAGAGATAATCATAGAATGTACCCGCTCAAAGCCCTTCCGAAGCCCCTTCAAGTTCTCTGCGGGATTGTCGGCGAGATAAAGGTGGCTTCACAGTCGTTGAGGAGTCATTGGGAAGAAGGCGATACATAGCTCCAAAGGAGTATACATCACACCGAGCCTTGTTATAAATGTCCGATGATAGATATGCTCCTTATCGAGTTAAACGACCCAAAAGGGATCATTTCCCGGTCGCAAAGTCGGCGTGGAGGGTTTCACGAGAGTGAATAGTGAGTTCCCAGACGGCAATCAGTGACCATTTGATTCAGATGTTTTTGTAGATCAAGCTTGAGACTGGGACTCGAACAAATCATGTAAAAGTGGGCAAATGGGCAAAATATCACATTTGAAAAATGGTAGTCAAGTACACAGCTTGTGAGTGAAGCTCCGAATAGTCCAAGTCTCTGGTCGTTCGAGTTTGATCCAGGCATCACCGAAGAAAGGAAGTATGTACAGAAACTCACATCTTGTTGTCGCATCAATAAGCCGGCTTCATGGATAACATACCTTTCAGGTTTTCATCGTCCCAGGAAGGAACAAACTGGATTTGATATCATTGAATATGTCCATTGGAAGGTGGTCGCAATCAGCATACCAGGATCATTGTTCTGAGTGCCTCGAAGTGCTTCCCTTTTTCGTTTATTTCCAGACAGAATCAAGAACCATCACGAAAAAGGTCGATTGCAATTTTACCATGATTGATTACAGCAGAATCACGACACGGAGTCCGACCACGGAGGCGGCCTCAAAGATTTCAATCAACGGCTAACTCCTGCCTCAGAACTATTATCATAAATCCATGATAATCTGTTCGTCCCGTCGCCTTCCATCCGACCCTGTGGTAAAATCTCAGGGCAGTTTGATTGTAGTCGCTCGTCGTGAGCTCGAGCGCATGAAGCTTATGATCTCGCGCATGTGAGGTAAGGGCGGCCATAAGTTTTTCGGCAACGCCCTTGCCTTGGTGCGCGGGGGCAACAAAGAGTCGGCGGACATCACCGACGTGAGGATCGGTCCGAAGGTTTTTATCTTGTGGGTGATCAGCTGTGATCAGTACAGGGCTCGATACTGATACCACTGACACCTACTTAGACCAACACAGCCAGCAATTTCTCCTCCGATCTCGGCGACCCAGAAATTGCTTGGACCTGTAGGAACACATGCTCCGCTTTCTGTGACGTGCAAATTGTAGGACTTGACAACGTCCCCGAGCTCGCCTGTCAGACCCTCATCCAGAAATACTTTGAACAGGCGCTGAATCCGTCTGCCTTTAGTGGCCATCTCCTCGATTCATTCCATGCACAACAAGTACGACCTTCAGCCAACTCCAACATAATCACGAGCGGAGCTATGTCTTTCAATGCACAGCTGCACGGTCCCCCGATTGCACCAAACCAGTCGATGGGCGACTACTCCTTCTCCTTCGGCGCAACATCGCCTTCATTTTTCAATTCAGAGCCTTCAGAAGCTACAGCCATGAAAATTGCTGCACTACAAGCTAAACTCAACCGAAAACTGGGACCAGAATACATATCTCAGCGTCCTGGTCCCGGAGGCGGTCCAAAGCTCACTTACGCAGAGGGTTGGAAGATCATCAATCTAGCCAACGAGGTGTTTGGGTTCAACGGCTGGAGCTCGAGTATTGTTAACCTCACTACGGATTTCATTGACTACAACGAGGAATCAAGACGGTATAACGTTGGCACTACTGCAATTGTTCGAGTCACACTGCGCGATGGAGTGTTTCATGAAGACGTTGGATATGGTATGCTCGAGAATTCAAAGAGTAAAGGTGCTGCTCTTGACAAGGTACGTGGAACTAGTTCTCTGTATCTAGCGAACTAAACATTCCAAAAGTGCAAGAAGGAAGCTGTAACGGATGGCTTGAAACGCGCGCTACGCAACTTTGGAAATTTAATGGGAAACTGCCTGTACGACAAGTCCTATACGCAGGAGGTGGTGAAGATCAAGGTACAACCAGTGAGCATATAACTTTTTGCTTTGCCTATTGTTCGACTTATGTAAATGGGCTATGACCATCATAGCCAAAGTTCGACAAGAGTGAATTGCACCGTCGTCCTGAATTTGAAGAGCAAAAACCTGATGTTCCAACATCTACTTCGTCAGTGACTTCCTCAAGACTAGCTAACATAGTCATGAACCTTCCTGTCAATAATATTGAGGAGGTGAAGCCCAACCTTACTTCGGCATCTTCCTCGGCACATTCGTCCAGATTAGCAAATATATCTGCACTCCTCCCACCTAGTAACACCGACATTCCTATACGCCCGGCGGATGGACCTCAACAACAGGCCAAAGCCGTATCATCTACTTCCTCTCACATCCGTTCCACCACTGCCGAGCTATCTAACACCACTAGATCAACTTCCACTCGGTCTGCCGTAAGCAATGTAACATCAGTGTCAGGGAGTCGTATTATTCCACGTGGAAATCCTTCAAAGGATGCCAAGTCTCTAGCCGCTGAACTAAGTCCTCCGAATATTTCTCGACATACAGTAGATTTCCAAAATAGAGAGATTGCGACGGAAGACGGGGACGAGTCGTACCACTTCGGTTCTGAGGACGATGCATTCCTAGCTCTTGTTGATCTCGGAGAGGGCGATATGGGACAGCCTGTCTTGCCCGAGACAGATCTTGGCCGGCCGTTATTCGACGACAACGAAGAGACAGAAGGTAGTCGGCTCTTCGGGAGTGACGAGTTTCAGGCTCAGTCGTCACTACCCCGAGAAAAGCAACCGCGTGCACCAGCTCCACAAGCGGCAGCGCCGATGGGGATGTTGTCAAAATTGCTACTCCAGAATAAACTTCAGCAGCAGCAACGACCTTCGAATCAACTAAGCACCGGATCTAGACACCCGCAGCAGCAATGGCGTACGAATAACCAGAACCAACAAAACCAACACCAGCAGCGTTCATCCACCCATCAGTTTAGCTCCGCATCAAATCACCTGTCTCGCCACTCGAATGTGAACCAGGATTTACCGCAAAGAAGTCACCAGAATCAGAATCAGAATCAGCCACCGGCGCCTGACGATCATACACCTTCCGCAACGGGGACAAGGCCCTCGACGCCGTCAATGGGAGGATTTCATTTCCCGCCCGGCGTCGTAAGTTCATCTATCTCATCAGTCATACATCATCAATCTGAAATGGCACATGATACAGGATCCTCAAACGCTGCAAGGTCAAAGTTCGGCCTCCAGAATAGGGATGAAGAGACCTTTAGAATCTGTGTACGTTCTTACACTTGAATCTCTTTCGGAGATTTGAGTTGGCTGACTGACTGTATGCTATAGATCTTCCTCGATCAGCGCTAAACCGGGCATGGGAATGGGTGCAGGAGGTTCTGGAGCTCATGTCCAAATGAAACGGGAGGTGCTTGGTAGTTTAGAATTAGGGGACGGTGGGGATGTAAAAAGAGCGCGGAGATGAGTGAGCTTGGACCGGGACATGTCTACTTCTGATTAATGTGTGTATCAATATGGTTTGCTTTTGTCGTCGTCGTCGTTTTCCATGCATTGTATCATAGAACACATTCGCAATTGCTGTCCGTTGTCCTTCTATGTATATCCTGAGATATGAATATGATAATACACTCGTTCCTTGCAAGCGGATGATTTCGATCAATGCGCTCCCTCCGTTACATGGCGCAGTTGGCTTACTACATACAGATCATGTGTCATCAATACGTCATTTGGCCTGTAAAGCTCAGATTGACTAACCAATCATGGATCTTGTTCGAGTACTACGTGTGTACTTTCAAGCTGGAATTCACAAGAAATGGGAGGTGGGGTAGACGGAAATACCCACGGGCATGCATATGTGTTGGGTATATATATATATATGATATCTGACTCACTAGAGTTACATAATCGCGACTTTGCCACCAGCATTTTTCGACTCTCACACAACTCTCACATCAACCATCTAAATGCATTTAAAGGATGCCCAATCACGGGGGGATTGTCGCCTTTTCTGGACTCTTGTCGCCAGTCTAAGACCAGTGAGCTTCCCAGGACAATCTTGATTTTGAAGTCTCGCGATATTCTAAGAGCTGTTGTCATACTCGAACGCAGAGTCCGATACTACATAGTAGCTGATCTCTTGTCAGGCCTGAGTAGCCACCCAACAGCGTCCAAGTATCGAATGTCGCGCTGTCGTCTAGTTACTTCGACGGCGTCAACCGCCCAGAGGCTTTCTCCTGACATGATGCCCGAACGTTACGAGGACGTGCTGTACGCGCAACAAATGAGAGAGCATTACAAAAAACACAATTTCTCCTAGTGGACAATGTATTATGTGCGGTTCCACTTCGTCGGGAGAATGGGGAGAAAAATATCAGGCAGCAACATAAGACAGATCGGACATGGCACTGTTACAGGGAGGTTGATGTAGGACCGGCAGTAGCGCCTCCGGAATACAATGAAGATAATTATATACCTTGAATCTTGATGTCACTCACACAGCAGTGGAAGAAGGAAACACCTGCCAGTGATAAAGAAGAAGAGGTGAACACGGGGCTAGTTACGACCCGTTCAAAATCTCCTATCATTGTACTTGAGAATATCTACCGTTGCCCTGATGCGATGCTTCAGCTTCTTCATTGGAGTCGACTTAAGAGTTGAACAAGCAGGTGATATGTAAACTTTCTCGTTGGTACCTGTCCTTACCGTGACCGATCACAAGTTTTCATTCACTTAGGAAGCTGTAAACGCACTTGTACTTACCTATATCCGTCACTACCCCCATTGCCGGATGCTTCGTAATAGACGTCTAGAAGTTTATACCGACGAGGCCCTGTAAGTAATGCAGAAGTATTGAACTATGGTGTCAATCTTTTCCCGAGTCCGCGTGTCATGGCGCTTATT
The DNA here is from genome assembly GCA_017657355.1 of Termitomyces sp. K1Ac. Classification (NCBI taxonomy): domain Eukaryota; kingdom Fungi; phylum Basidiomycota; class Agaricomycetes; order Agaricales; family Lyophyllaceae; genus Termitomyces; species Termitomyces sp. K1Ac. The sequence goes on along the minus strand of JAGGAS010018848.1, from coordinate 4,448 downwards.
TTCAGGTGACCAGCACAACTGACCGGGCTGCGAGGGAGAAACTGTCAATGTCATGAGAGCTGTATGTTGATTTGGGCTTAATATACACTGCATGTAGAAGATCTCTCTCACAGCCTTCGCAGATTTCACCTGCCGACATCGTCATATATAAATATGGCGCTCCCAGAATCCGATAGGTCACCCCAAGCCCTCAAAATGACTCTGACAATACCCATACTGATTCTCAGCATCGCGGCTATTGTCATTTGTCTTCTTGCCATCGCCGTACGAATGTACAGGAGGCGCATGTCGAAAGCCAGGGGCGATATCGAAAAACAAAGTATGTATCTGTCATAACGGCCGGTCGATGGCCTGAGTCATTGCCAATTTCTGACATGTTTACTGCGCAACATAGTGATGAGTACAACATTCTCATCAGCATCAAGTGAGACGCTGCATAGCCTCTCGGATGTGGGTTCACGAACCTCTCCTCTTCGTTCAAGTCGGTTTCAGGGAGATCAGTACTCTTCAAAAGGAGGATTTGTGGCTCCGCCGCCACCCGTAATGAACAGACGGGGTACTGATAATGTGGAAAGGCTTCGGGTACAGTTGGAGAGTTTGAGAAGAGAGAGGGAGATATCACAGAGACGCATGCAGATACAGTATGAGCAGTATTTGAGGGAGTCTCAGACAGGAGCGGAGGATGTGGACAGATCGAGGAGCCTGGAGGAGGAGCGTAGAGAGGTAGAGAGGCCTTGGAGGCAGAACGATGAGATGAAATTACGGATCCAGATTCCGGTGTCACAGGGTAATGTGGCGTCGTGAATGGGTTAGACAGCATGTACACAATATGTACAGTACAGAAAGTGACTAGAGTATATCGGAGGTGAGGTAACTTTCGAAGACAGTTTGTCCGAGGTCTGTACGTAGAGACCCACCTGCCCTGACAAGCTTCTAGCGCGTGATTGGAGTGAACTCAACTATTCTGGTATTGTGAAGGGTCAAGGAATTGTTCGAATCACGTATAGAAACCAAGGCTGGGGCCACTCACTGTCTGATCAAAAATGTCCGCTCGATGGGGAAGACGAAAAGCAAGGCATGGTCAAATCATCGCATCATCGTCCTGTTTGATGGATGAAAACACGTTGGATTGGAGACACTCGCATATACCATACATCTTTTTCTTCTAGTTGGAACAACGGTCGTGTTAAATCCGTTATTCCATTCAAGTTGTTGAATATGCTTGCTATACTTTGAGGATAGACAAGGAGTATAGAAGATAGGGGCTCTGGATCCCTCTGGGCTAATACATATATATATCTCCATTAGCTTACTTTCGATCAGATGGAAAGTTGGATGAAGATAAGCACCAAAATGATTTACATATACATACTTATTGCCATTCCAGTGTACATACTTAACAGAGGACGAGCTGTCGTATGTTCATACGCCCTGGGCTGTCCTGCCTCTAGACTGCGAGAGGCGAGTTCATGTCGAATGCCGTAACCTCCCCAGTTGATATGAGTGATCATGAAGAACTAGAATCCGACGGGAAACATAGGCGCATCGGATGATGTCGGTCATGGGATAAGTAGAACATAATATCACGGTCATTCATAGAAAAGCGAACATACAGTAAGGAGGCAAAGACACAGTTGTTGAACGTTGTTGAAAAGTACATCTCGGACCGGAAAGAAGTCGGTCGCGTGATTTTTTTCTGAACCTGAATATGGACCTGAAAGATAGTCGGTCCCGCTTTCTTCTCCAAGACCGCCATTGTCTCCGCCGCCATGGACGCCCATGAGCACCAGGAGAAGGACTTTCTCTCCGCTATCTTCAACGATGGCCCGCAGAGCATGTTCAACATGCCTTACAGCCAGCAGTCATCGATGTTACCGCCAATGAACCAACAGCTCAGCGTAGAGGGCTTGCTCAACAATCTGATGTCCATGCAGGGCATTGAACCGGCACCAACCTCACCCGCGTCGCCTCAGTACAATGCACAGGCGCTGCTCGAGCAGCAGGTCAAGTTAACACAGCTGCAACAACTGCAACAGCTTCAAAACCAGATCTTCCAACAGCAGGTGAGGTTTTTGTATCATATCTCTTTCTTTTCTGCACAGAACCCCCCTGGGCGTAATCAAGGGAATCAGAGACAGCGGACATCCAGACTCGAGAAAGCCGCGAATGTTGATGGGAGTCATGCGTGTGCATACTTCCTTCATTCGAGTCCAGCGATGCCGCTTGACATATACTTCGATGCACGGTCATGCGTTTTGTACGCGTGTACTCAGCTGATCGTATGACTTGCACGACATTCACCTGCTCGACGAGACATATTTTCCTGTGCCGTCTTATCTCCGTTCTGTCTCAAGTTCCATTGACATGTCATTAAATTCGCGAACACCAGATTGCCCTCATCAGTGGTCAGTCGTCTACAGGTATTATCCAAAATGCTGGTTCTGTTGAGTCGCGAAGAGAAATGCAGAACCAGTTCAATGGTCTTCCCACTCCTGGTTGGTTGGCGATCTTATCTCCTATGAAGTCCTTACCGATATCCCATCAGGCCCTTCCTCTGAAATTCATGCTCAGCAACCTGCGATGGACTTTGTTTCGCCCATACTCCTCTCCAACAGTTATACGGATCAGCAATCACATCCTTCTTCGCAGCCTCCACTTCAGGAGCCATTCCGACCCGAGCTTCATCTAGCACCCATCAACACTCCTCACACTCATCCCATAAATGCCCATATCACTGGTCCACCGCGTGGATCAACCTCTGCCCCTGAGCACATCGCCTTCCGACACAGTCTTCCATCACCAGCAGATCTCGACTTCGATATCTCACCTTTAACCAGTCCATGGCTTGGCGCGCAACAGCATCATCGTCCGGCTGCCATGAACCAATATCTCAGCTCGAACAAGCGCAGTGCTTCATCGAGCGGTGATGAGGGCAGTGGCATGCCGTCTCGTAAAAGGCAATCTCCTGCCATTCGCCCCACAAACCCGAGTGTGCCGGGAAATACAGTTGGCGCTACCCAGAAAAAATCTTTTCGAGCAACCCGGTCCACGAACTCAACTCCTCTCATAAGGTCGACTACTGGATCGCGGCAAGGGAGCATTGTGGGAGAAATCCATGGAGACTCTCCGTCCCCAGTCGACCTGTCGATGCCCCCGCCTGCCCCACCTGTGCCTGCATCTTCATCACCCTCCAGTGGCTCGTCAGATCAGGTCTCGGAGCAACTGAATTCATCCCCTCAGTTTAATTCGAATTTGACACCTGTGACACCGGCGAGTATTATGAAACTTGGCCGGTTAGGTATAAATAGTGGAATCCCTCCTCCGCCGAACCAGATTCTCCCGCTCAAGGGTGATGCCAAGGGTAAGGCACCAGCAAGTGCCAGTGCGCCTGCCGCCGCCACTGCCGCGAAGCCGAAAGTCTCTGCAGCTAAAAACACTCGCAAGGGATCTCGTGTGAGCCCCGGTTTGAAAGCCATCCTACCTGGTACGTGCCATACTGTTGATAGATGTGGTAGATGAACTCACTGCGGTGCAGCTGTTTCCAATCCCCATTCCATGCTACTCTCCTCGCCCGCCTTACAAGCTACCGGGCCCGTGGTACAGGTGCGTAAAACATCGCACAAGGCCGCGGAACAGAAACGACGCGACTCGCTTAAAACGACTTTCGACGAACTCCGCTTGCTCCTCCCGCCTATCCCACTGCCGACAGATGAGAAGTACCCAGCCGAGGAGATTCTCCCTGGCGCACTGCCCCCTCGTGGGCCGCCCAAGGCAGGCGGAGAAGGCCCGAATAAGGGTGTCAGCAAGCTGCAGCTGCTGATGTGTGGGAATGAGTACATCCGAGTGTTGAAAGCGCGCGTGGAAAGACGGGATGAAGAGATTGAGAAGTTGAGAGCTGTGCTAGAGAGGAGGATGAGTATTGGTCCGTTGCTGCTTGAGAGCGATGATGTGGATTTGAGGAAGGATTTGGATGCTGTAGAGGCGCTAGGAGGCGGGATACTTGGTTTGGGCATGGGAGGGTCTGGCACGATGTCCACGGTCGCAGAGGATGAGGGGGACGATGATCCCGGTGAGGACTAGACTTGGACTGAAGGGGATGGTCGACTCTGTTCGACAACGATCGTGGGATGCTGCTGGAAAACTAAATTCAATTGATGTAGCGATAGTTCGTTCCTACGCTTGTTAAAGCTTGGAGCACATGCAATTAATTTATATGTTAAAATATGTACTAGCATATAATAGTCTTCCGTATATTGTTCTGATGATATATCAGAGGGAAATATTTCGTTTTGATTCGCTATAGGATTATGTGAATTATGTGGCTGCGGAGTAGTTTTTTCGGTCCCGTTCGTCTGGAGATTGCAACACAAAGAGCAACACAAAGACGCTATAATTCAAGGACTCTACGTCACAGAAGGTTGGTCCTGGCTTTTGCTGGCACTGGTGTA
>JAGGAS010018847.1:0-26149 GCA_017657355.1 Termitomyces sp. K1Ac | reverse complement strand
ATCTCCTTTTCCTTCCATGCTTTCCTTCATCTAGCACTCGCAAACAAATCCAGTAGTGCGGTGTTGTGTTGGTATAGTGCGGTGTTGTGTTGGTATAGCAAAAGAACTTAACGCAAGCGTGGGAACTCTCTGAAAACATTTCCTTTTTTGGTTGCCTACCTATTTTTCCTGTTTTTCGGTTTTTCATTTACTGCAGTGCATGGCCCTGCCATTTGCTGTTTGAATACTTGGATGCAGCATCAGAGCGCAAGGCCGTAGCCACCGATATACATTTTCAACAAGTTAACTTACGTTCTCACACTCTTCTAAGTTTTTACTTCAAAGAGGCGCGCGCGAAACATATTGCTGACCCGATTTATTACACGATATGTACACTGTTTAGATCATCGGGACAATCACATAGTTTTTAAGACCGACCGAATACATTAGTCCCCATGTATATCTAAATAAACATTTGAACCTCTTCTCGACCCGACAATTCATCATTAACAATCTTACGACGTATTCTCTGCAATACGGCTCTTGAACCCATCGACCGCGAGACTCCTGCTTTGCGCCTGTCAACCGCGCGGTCCGAAAATCTTGACCGCTAACTTTGATGAGGTTATTCCTCGCCCGAACGTGAAGTTGTAGGATGCGATAACAGAGCTAACAGCGTTGGATTCGAGGGCTGAGATGAGAGTGAACATGAAGTTGCAGCGGTGAAAGGCGTGGTGAGCTGTGCGCTTACGCTATTATTAAGGCACCGTTCCCGAACTAACTGGAGGTTAGATTAGCATTGAAAGATTGGATTGAAGTTGATGCGCACGGTTCAGGCGGGGCATTGAATGCACGAGAACAATGGTACGAGAACAATGGTATGTATCGAAGGAGCTCGTATTCACAGAGACCTTGAGTCTGAATACAATCAGAACTCGCGATCGCCAAACAAGAAGAGAGACGTACGACACTGAGCAAATGATGACGTGGCGGGGCCTCAACGAGCCGCCAATGAACTGGTTGTGCGCGGAAAATCGCAAGCTGAACAATTATATAGCGCTGATGATGTAGGCGAAGGAAAGCATCTTGCTGTTCGCTGACACGTCCGTGATCTGCTGCGTAAGCTCCCCTCGAGCAACGCCGGTCATCGCAACCGTGATGTTCTGCATTGGAACATGAGTTGCGATGCAAAGGTTGTACGTTGATTAAGAACATTACCTTCGTAACCCCCGTCTGGCTGCCCAACTCGGTCCCGACTTCCTTTGCGACCCTTGCCACCTCATCCACAAACACACCTCGCGACTCCATCATTCCGTTGATCATCTTCTGCTTGGAGCTCGAGAATATTCCCTCAGACATCGACATCAATCTTCTTGGTGGATACCCGTCCACTGGTATTCCAAACCTTCATCTCCGTCTCTTCAGTCTCCCGACCACCAAGAAGAGCCAAGCGTGTAACGGGCTACCTCCACGTTCTGACCACCCTGCCAGCCCTCACCAGGCTCTGCCCTGCCCACTGGGAGAGAAAGCGACCACGCCGTACGTTGAAGCGGCGCAGGCTTGCGGGGGTCGCGCATATGGAACGTTACGGACAGGCTGACCGAGGGCGCGTGCGGGGAAATAATGGGGATGGAGACTTGCGAGATGCTGTGCCGTGAGGGCGCGCGCTGCGGGGGTTGGTACGATGGTATCGAAGGACGCGGATTCATTCTGCTATTCTTGCTCATCTTGCTCGACCACGAGCCAGTGGTGGCAGCATTCTGGTTTTGATATTGGGATTGGTTGTCGCTGGGCGCGAGGGAATTGGGGCGCGACTCTTGCGGTGCTGACAGCCTGGCTCGTTTGTGGTGATACGGAGAAGGTACATTACTACACATCAAGTTGGAGTTTGAGTTTGCCTAGGCACGGTGACCTTTTGACGCGTGAAATGATTGAGTTTTGTCAAAATTAATCAGTCAAGAGGAGGAATGGGAAGCCTCACGTCAGGGTTCGGCAGCAAACAAATGTAGCCCGCGGCTCTTTTGCTTCTTTTGGAGGGGTTCCACCCCCTCCCACACCAGCTTTGTCAGCCTTTCTTCTTGCCTTGGAAAAACTGAACTCTGATCTCTCTCCATGCGCGCTCGAAGTCGAAGATGCGCGTAGGACTGCGACGATTTCGATTGCAAGGAGGTCCCGTCGAGGAGAATGAACGCGCGCAGAAGGTCGACGAGAGCACGTCCAAAAACAAGGAGTCGCACGAGGTCGGCGAGGACGCAGGCGGACACGAGGGGACGTGCAAGCGCAAGCGGCCGAGGAAAGACAAAAAATGTCGACGTGCGCAATGCCGATCCTGCCGACAATGAGGAAATAGAAAAAGAAAAGCGGCAGGAGAAATAACGAATTGCGAAGATAGCGGAGTTGTTGTCCCAGGGATTGCAAGGCAACGAGCTTGAGAAGGCCGTGAGCTTGAGAAGGCCGTGAGCTTGAGAAGGCCGTGAGCTTGAGAAGGCCGTAAAGGAGTGGGACAGAGACGAGAACCGGGGCAGAGGAAGTCGCAGTCCCATTCCAGGTATCAACGACCAACGCCATTCCGAGGGCAAATCGAGACCCTCCCTGCCTTTGAATACCACCATCAATGCCACTCCTCCGCCGTCACTCCCACCTTCTACACCGACGCTCAGCCCAGCACCAAGCGTGCTCTCCCCTTGCTCGCCGCCGCTCTCACCCGGGGCCGGAACGACATCGTACATCCGTGGCGTGAAACGCTCGCTGAGTGCGCCGGCGCCGAAACAGCAACATGTTCAAGTGGATATGACGAACTTGAAGGAATATCGATCAAGCGCGTAGTTGGAGGTATCTCGGGACGGGAGGCATAGTAAAGAAGTGCAGATAAAGAGGAGGGAGACGGTCTTGCTCCCACTTCCGCATATGAGCAAGTCAGAGCACGGGTATGCCTGAAGGTTTGCTGGTATCGAACGGAGCCAGACATTCCCGCCGATGGATATCGTTTACCCCATCAACGCGGGGTTAGGAGTGCAATTGGCAGGTTTACAAGTGCGGCGTCCAGTGCTCTCAACACGAATGCAAACACGAACATGAACGTGAACGCGAGCGTGGGGCCCTCGACCTCCACTTACACGTGGCACGTCCATCAACAGCAGCAGCAGGAACCGACGTACGCTGAGTAGAATACAATTGAGAAAGAATAGAGAAGAAAATGAGAAAGACTTACCGTTGGGATATGAAGAAAGTGAAGGTTCACAAACACAGAGTTCGTGAGTTCGTATCAGTGACGTGGCGGTTCAGACAGCCTTCCCAGGTGGAAAATCGACGCCTAGGCTGGTGCGTACATATCATGTTGGGCATGGAAATATGCATGCGCGCTCGAAGCAGTGGTGGTGGCGTTCGTCGTGGTCGTAGACTGTCCTCTGCAAGAAGAGAGCAGGAGGCAAGCTGTAAATATAGGTCAGTGAATACATATAATGAACAAGGCTGCCCCACGAACCAAATTTGGGCGTGCGCAGGGTCAAGGAAGGGTCGACAAACATGAAGTTCGTAGACTCGGCTTGATGATGTGGCGGCTGACAGAGCCTCCCTCGATGGAGATTCGTAACGGAGAGGGGTGGGTGCGGGACGTGCGCGCGTGTACAGGCGTGTCGGAGATCCGGAGGTCCAGTAAGCGGATAGAGGAGAGGCAGAGATCGCCGTGCCCGCGCGCAGCGTCCGAACATCGGTCGATGGGAGGACGTCCAGGGAGAGTAGAGAAGTACGCACACCTTTCGGGCAGCCCGCTGCTCGGGTCCCCCGGCGTCCCTCATCATCCGAACCCTCCTCCAAACCCTCCTGCACTCCTTTGCAGGGCTGCGGCGAGCTCCGTCCAGGCGTAAGAACGTGGTTGCAGGAGGAGGTAGAGGCACCCCCTCCGCAGCAGAGCGTGTCGTTGGGTGTAGAACGCGTCCCACCGACGTGTAGAGTTGTGCAAAGTCTTCGTGCACGCACGACGGAATCCTGAAATCGTGTGAACATAAGATACAAATAAAATAAAGTCGCAGTACGTACCAGTATGCAAAAATCAGCGGAGAATGGCACCTGTGAAATCAGGTCACTTGCGGGTGCGCACGCGCACGTACGCACGAGAGGTCCAAAAACGAATATAGGCGGGCGCGTCCGAGGTCATGGTCATTGTGTTCGTGTTCGTCGTTGTTCTGCCTGAGAAGGCAGGCAGGTTACAGGGCTGCTTACGCGGGTGAGTAAAGGAATATATTGAAAAGAAAAAGCTTGCCCAACGAACCGGGTTTGCGCATGTGCAGGAAAGGGCCACCAACGTGAGTGTTCGTTCGTGGTCACGGCCTGATGACGTGGCAGCCGCCAGATCGTCCCCCGCGGAAGCAAGAGAGATGGATGGGCAAAGGATGCTGATCGAATTGATTTGAAGTCGATACTTGCAGAGCCCGCGCTGCCTGGTGCTATAGAGATGCTGTTTGCGCGTGCGCGTGTAGTACGTGTACGTGTGCGCGTAGTACATGTACGCGTGCGTGTGCGTGCAATACGTGTACGTGTGCGTGTGCGAGTACGCGCGCGTGTACATGGACATGTACGTGCGCGTGGACATGGACGTGCGCGTGGGCGTGCGCGTGTAATTAGGTCTGTAAGTTGATGGCACAATGAGTTCTGCAAGTAGACGACAAGATTATAAGTGATACGCACCAATTTTTTATTATATGTATTGCACAGAAAACCTCCTGATGGATACTGTGTGTACGTGTGCGTGGACATGGACGTGTACGTGCATGTGGACGTGTGCGTGGACGTGTGCATGTGGACGTGTGCGTGTACGTGTGCGTGTGGACGTGGACGTGTACGTGTGTGCGGACATGGACGTGTACGTGTGCGTGCGCGTGTAATTAGGTCTGTAAGTTGATGGTACAATTAGTTCTGCAAGTAGACGACAAGATTATAAGTAATACGCACCAATTTTTCGTTATACGTATTGCACGCAAAACCTCCTGAAGGATACTGTGCGTACGTGCGCGTGGACATGGACGTGTACGTGTGCGTGTGGACATGGACGTGTACGTGTGTGCGGACATGGACGTGTACGTGTGTGTGCGCGTGTAATTAGGTCTGCAAGTTGACGGCAAAATTAGTTCCGCAAGTAGACGACAAGATTATAAGTGACACGCACCAATTTCTCATTATGCGTATTGCACAAAAAACGTCCTGAAGGATACTGCCTCCAGCCATAATTTGTACCGTAGTGTAAATGAAAGCAGTGAGCGTAAAAAACAAGTCTGATCGAATACGTGCGCAAGGTTGATATTTTGATCTAATCTAATCAAACAATATTATTTGAAGCTCGTTTCTGGCAAGGTTGAAGGAAACTCGATTGGAAAACTAGTATAATGGTAGAAGGGACTTTATCTAGGCTACATTACTGTGTACTAGATTGTCTCTAACTTGGTGGCATCTCTCACCAACTTGCCTATTATTCATCAACATCCATCCTAGTTTCGAGAGGCAACAGTGTTCGATAGAGATTGTAGAATGCAAGCACAAACTGAGCAGGACGAGGAAGTTCTCCTGCATTCAAAGGAGGCCTGGAAAGCCATTCGCAGAACGTAGACGGAACAAGCCACGGTCGATAGTCTGCTTCGCCAACGCTTTGCGCAATACTTGCAATGATCTCATTGCGCTTTACGTCTGGCTGGACTGTTAGGATCGTAGCAATGACTGTTGGTAATATGAAGGGTATTTCTTCATGATAGATGCATTTGGATGTACTGGCAGCTGCATTTGAGGTGAACGATGAGTGGTTGAAAGGCCCACGAAAGGGAATCCAGCAAAAATAACATAACGGCCACACAGCAAACTGCTCGAAATGAATCTGCCGCATGCGATTCATCCAGATGGAAAAGTAGGAGTGCTTAGGATGGTCTGTGTGAGAAGATTGAGATGAATCAAGACCGTTAACCCAGCAGTAGGCACATCCGACGGTAATAATTTGATCAATTGCATCTTTCAGAACCTTGAGATTGCGCTCGGCTTGCTGAATTTCCTCGTTCAGGATGCCGCCACTGCTTTCCACAGTAAGAGGCTTGAATTCAGGAAGTTGTTGATTGCTGGCAGAGCTTTCATGAATAGTCTGCGCATGTTGACGATTGGGGCGGACTAGTATGCCAGAACGCGTGGTATCTGCAGGCGATTGAAATGCTCGAGGACGCTGGGGTTGATGTGTTTTCGAAAGAGATGCAACAACAGCAGAACGCTTGCGAAAAGATGGAGGGTTCGTCTGAAGAGTAGGCCGATGAAACGTGGGCCTAGCCAGCGTATGGAGATCACCCATAAAACTCTGCAGAAAAAAATAAACTAGAGATAAGCATGCAATTGGTCGAAAAGGATCATTCTAACCTTGTCTAGATCTTCACAATTATCACATAGTTGTGCTCCGCAGAGTGAGGCGCAAGAGTGCGCCACACCGTCAACAGGATAGAACTCCAATCGTCGGCAAGCAGTAGTTTGAAGAAATCCGTTCATATCTCCTTTACCAATGTGATCAACCACGCTGGCGTCGGCAATGGGCAGGAGTTCAGTATAGAAAGTGTGTGATTCGCAAGGGGAACCATCACGGCCACCACGGCCAGACTCTTGCACAAAATGCATGAGACCGTGAACGTCGTAGTGGACAACATATCGAACAGCAGGAAAATCAATGCCTTGACCAAAGCCCATCGTTGCAATCATCCATCGGTCGTGACTTTCCTTTCCCTCAAACCAAACATCCTGGATTTCCTTCTTCCGTTGTGCATTCACTGCATCGTCAGTGTCCATCTTGCTATAGTATTTAGGGAGCTGCAGAAGATTAGAAAGAGACTTCACCCTATCAACCGTCTTGCAATAAATGAGCCCGCGCTCATGGGATTCCAGAGTAATACTTTCTACGAGGTCCTTGATGCAACGCTCTGCTTCAGACCGGGTCTTGACGTGAGTGACTCGGTAGGATATGTTTTTTCTAGAAGCCGGACACCGAATCTCGTGAAGCAGTGCGCGATCAATACTCATCCAATCGCAGAGTTGAGGGATGGAACGAGGGAATACAGTAGCTGAGAGAAATGTAATGGGTTTACCAAGTGCAGTCAAATTTTGCAGACATGGGAATTCGGATCGAAACTCTGAGGTATAGAGTTGATGTGACTCGTCAATGAAGATTCGCTTTAGGCGATGATTAACTGCATTAGACCATTCACGAAATCTGTCTCCTGCAGCAAGGTGAGCAGGAACAAAGACAATCCGATCGCTAAGGCCATCACAGTGAGGATAGACACCTCCAGCAATTGGAGTGCCTGCAAGTCGTCGTGCCATGTCGTTGATGAGAGCAGTCAAAGGAACAATGACAAGAAATAAATCCTGAGGGTGTAACCAGGCAGCAGCAAGAAATCCTAGAGTCTTTCCGCTCCCAGTCGGAAGGATGGCTAAGACGTGATCATTAGTGAGACATGATTGCACTAGCTCTGCCTGTTCAGGACACGTCCAAGCAGGTTCCTTTCCATCTTGGTGCGGCAAGAGTCCAGCAATGGTATCAAGAAGGCGCGGGTGGACAAGCGTCGTATGTTCGCGAGGTGGTATAACTGAAGTGGAACCTATTGAATGGCATACTTGCTGTGCAACGTAAGGTCCCAAAGCTTGTGCATATCCATCCACGCGCTCATTCAATGTTTGAGCTATGCGATTGGTAGAATTGTCGACGGTCCTTTCAACTGTTTCTCTGATAGCCTCCATTAGATGATCGAGATTTGGACCGTGTGACTTGCTATCATCTGCTGATGGTAGAGTTCCTCCCTGCAACATTATATTCATGATATGGGAAGTAATTAACAGTTAACGCACCAGTGATTTCATTTCCCGTGCCATTGATGGATGCAACTGTCCAAGACAAGCGTGAAATCGAAAACATACGCGCTGGTCCGATGCAATGGCAGTGTGCGAGAAACCAGGAAGTGCGTTGCTGATTTGAAGGCCGTAATGTTTTGCACCTGTTGCGGAACTGTGATTGAACGCCTCGTGGATTGCACGAAGATCTTCATCTTCTTCGTCAGGTTCAGTGAAGGAAACATGAGCAATGTTGACCATAATGGAGCACATAATCTGTCGCCAGTCACGCATACCAAAAGCCCTGTTAATAATATCAAATGAAAAGGAGCGAAGAGCATTTGAAAATTGCTCCGTCTTCATAATACGACCACTCTGAACGAAAACGTGAGTCAGATAGTTTTCTGCCATTTCCTTGGATAGCCGACACATGGGCGCAAGGTTTGCCGCGCATGGAAAGACTGCTCCGATGACAAGCAAGAGGAAACAAGATACTTGGTAACTGGGTGCATGCGCAACCATACGGCCAGCCCCATGAATGTTACGATTTTTGTTGTACGACGTTATAAACGTCACGACGTTGTTGATGATAAAAAGATTTCGAGGACCGTCACTGTTATTTGCGTACTTGAGATCGTCACATTCAGTTCCCCGCAGGCCTCCTCCCCACGTTGTGCAGGACAGAGAGAAGAGAATACCGACGATTTCGTCCAGCAAGGTGAACCATGACCAAAGTCCTGAAACAAAATAAACAATCAGAGTGCGATGATTCAGAATAAGCGTACCTGAGCACGGCTCAAATGAACCATCGATACGCTGAAAGAGTTCAGGATCTTTGGAGAGATGGTGCAAAAGACGATATTTGAACTGATCCCAAGAGTTACCTGGAATAGAGAAGAGCGAAAAAAGCTTGGTATCATTCAACGGATCGTCAGTGTACCAGTCCTTGATTTGATCAACGCTGGGATCAAGGCGCAAGTTGATGTAGTCCAGAATATCGTTATAAGGACATCCTCGAAAGAGTTCGCCAATCTTCATTTCTACAGCTTTGATCTGGTCAGTAATACCTTGGCGAAATCCGTGAAGAGTGATGGGAAATCCGTCAATGGAGAACGCCGTGAAATCTTTGTTCCAATTGAAGCGCGGAATTCCTGGCTGCGATTTTGCAATTGTTGTGAGAAGAAGAGTGTACTGACGCAGCGTATTGAACATGTGCTGCCCGCCATCATGTATCCAGGGTTTAATTGATTCCTCGTAGCATCTAGAGCCATTGCTTGCGTGTTAGAAATGTGTTGAATATTAAAAGAAACATACCGCTGGCTTGTTTCACCACTTTCGTCAGCAAGTCTCATGATTTCACGGCATGCTGTGGCACGGAAACCCCACTGCGCACGAGATATGTCATGCGTGAAGTTGGTTGCAGGTGCAAGTGTCCCCGAGTCGTCCTTCAGGTGCGTGATGAGAGGAAACCGAGTAAAGGGATCACGAGTAGCTTTCTTGAGAAATTCGGGACTAGGTTGCGAGAGGAGAGACCAAATACAAGTATGAATGTGGCCTACAATATGTTCGTCGGTTGCTTGTGGGTCTCCTAGCATCTTCTCAAGTTCAATAAAGTGTCCGAGCGTTGCAGGATGGAGAGAGATGGGAAATGATGGAACCGAGTTGGCATTGTGGCGCAGGATGAATATCATGAAGTGCGCAACGTACGTTGCGTTATCAGGTACAGTTTTCATTTCTTGGGATGAGAGGAACGGCCGACTCTCTATTAAATCTCTGCAAAGTTGTGCAATGACTAACATGGAAGAAAAAGAATAGAAAGGATGAACGTACTTGGGATTGCTAGAATGAACAAGTCGTCGTGTGAGCACATCGAGTTCCCGCAGCTCTGGTACGATCTGGCTGTAGTAGGTTTTTACGAGCTTCAGTAGACGGAAGAATTCAGGTTCTTTTTCTTCGTGGGGAGGTAGTGCGGTCCGACGGAGGAGAGATATATCGTTGTCCTTCAGCATCAGATCCCAATCCGTATAAGCAAATATCAAATGGCGTGCGTGCGGATTGCTAGCTGGACTATACACCCTCGAGAGTTTCCCCAGGCCAAGATGAGCGTTATGTTCAAGAATTTGCTTGAGCGCATCAACACCTTCCTGGGGCATGTAAGTAACCTCCTTATAGACAGTCTCGCGCTTGTAAGAGCTAAGGCATTGGCAGAGGACTTCCTCAAACGGTCGATCTGCAGCGGCGTAGTCAGGATGAAAATCGTTGAAGTGTATAAAGATGCGCTTCTTCTGGGAAAATATATGATCAAAGCTGGTGCAATCTGGAACTTTGCAGCGGTACCCTGTACCGACAGGAATTCCTTCAAACGGAGGGATCGGGGCAGTACCAAAGTCCACGGGTTTATGAGCGTCCAGCCGCTGAAGTAGATCTTCAAGTATCTCCTTGGAGGGAATCTGCCGCTCCAGAGGAAGCGCACGATTTTTGCCGCCAGTGTGTTTGTGCGCGTGAGCATGGGCCCGATGAAAGGGTATAAGAGAATGGCAATCGAGGCAAATGATACGGTTGTAGAGTGGATCGACGCGAATCAGATAGCCAAGCAGCCGGCGCTTGGTCTCGCTAACAATATCAAGGTCAGAATTCAGGGTAGGAGGATCGTAAGTGTAATCAGGCAGGCCATGGATATCTTCGTCTTCGCCGCTGCCGCGTTCCAAGTTTTCATCTTCTTCACCACTGGGATCCCCATCACTCAGATCATAGGCGCCACCCGTTCCAAGAGATTCATCAAGAAGAGTTTGTGATATAGCTGGCAAATGAGATTCTGCCGCGAGATTGAGAGAAGACATCGAGTTGGTTAACACCAAGTCCGCTGCAGCTCGATCTTCAGAAACAGGCAGCGGAGGATCTAGCACGGAGCCAGGAAAGGGTAACGCATCTTCCATAGCGCTATCAGGTTCATGGTCGCCGAGATTAGCAGTCGAGGTAGGCAGATCAGCCACTGGTCTTGTTTTTGAGGTTGCAGGGTTTTTCTTTTTTGTGCGCCGAGTTGGTCGATGCGGAGCATTATCGGGTTCGTCAAGGTGGATCTGGGCATCAGGCTGAGGATGTATAGTCATCCGGCACATTTGAAAGACAAGATAGTAATTGAGCCGTGCGTGACCAGGAGCCCCACATGGGCAAGAAAGTAACTGCGTCCCAGGGTCTCTTTGTACAAGGACCTCTTCATCTGCACCCATTTGTTAGATTCAAATATGATAATAGGAATGAACTTTGCTTGCTGTTGTAGCGTATGGTGTGTGATTCACGATGATAGGCCGTATCGTGCTTCGATTGATCCTGGTTGGAGGGAATGTACGCCCTCTTGCAATTGTCTCGGTTGCATTTAGTTCTGTGCACGATGAGATGGATAACGCAATCTACAAATCAATAAATACGTACGCTCGGGGCATTTCAAGTAGCGTTAGAGTAACTTGAGCAATAGTAGTGGTAAGAGGAAAAAATGCACGACCTCAGTCAAGACTTCTTTTGATGCACGCGCCAAAAAAGGATTTCCGAAGTCTTATTGAAGTATTCTCTCTGCTTGCGCGCAGCGCGAATAGTTTAGTTCAATAGATAACAGGTAACCACTTCAAAGGTGATCTCTCTTTTATTGTATTTGCGTTTGCAAGTGAATGATTTAACTCAATTCGTGCAAAAGACTCCGGGCAGTATACCCAAGTCCCGACCTCAAATAAATCATTAACGCGGTTCTCTCGTGCTTCAATCGAGAATGGCGCGCAGCATTGCAGCAAAAAGGACCTGAAAACTTGCATTGAGCTCTGAAGATTCATCAGGAAAAATTGTGTCAATCATCTTGCTAGCAGTGCGCGATTCAGCAGGTTTAGGTGCAAAGGTTTGAACTCCATCAATGCAATATCAGGATGGCTCGATTGTCCGTCCTACTTTATCATTGCCACTCGAACCAATAATCGAAGGCTCCGTTTGAGTCACCTCACGGGTTTTCGGAGGCTCATTTGACGGATTGCGCCACTCACCAGTACGATGTACGGTTGTCACGGAGGAAGTGCGTAAGGCGCCTCTTATAATGGTGTTATATCCGCCAACGTCTGCACAACAGCTTAAAATACGCTAGCAATAGGAATGTGATGAATCTAGGTTACTTCCTGCCAGTACTTTGCGCAGTAACTAGCATAGAATGGCCCAAAAAAAGGCAATGAACATTAGCGACGGCAGCAATATTTGACCTTCATGCAGCGCATATGGTGTTCCTATCGATGTTTTTGTTTTAGCGCCGTCCTCGCGTTAAATTGAGCGCATGCCAAACGTTTGCGAGTAACCTGCTTGATATTAGATCAAGGATATGCGATGAAAACCAAGCAGTCAGACTGGGACTTAGTCCTGCTTATCGCTGCGCCGCGCAATACCAATGTTAAACGCCAATCGCCGCAGATACTTGCAGAGCGCAACAAAAGAAAAAGGAACAAGAAAAACGGCGCGAGGACAGTCAGTTCAGAAAATGGAGTCAAGTATTATAAGGCAATCAGTAGCAGGCCTGACTCTCGATTAGGCAGTCCGCGCGAGCAAGGAGGAAAGTACTAGGGCGGTGGGGAGTGCGTACGTACGTGTAAAGTTGAGTTGAGGTAAGATCTTAATACGTAGGTGCATGTACGTATGCGCGCGTGAACAATGTACGTTGGGGAAATGGTGGATGGTGCCACGTACTTGGCGCAGAGGCAACCGAGAAACCAACGAATACGTATCCATATCGTGAATGGTTGAGCGACGCACGAGGATAAGTGTGGAACGGGGAATCATCAACTCGATCACTGCTTCTATTAGTACTAACAACGCCTTTTTGGTGGCCCGCGGCGGCGGGTGGGAATGTCTGCGTCCTCGCCGGAATCCTAGGGAAGTGGGATGAGATTAGGATCCGTTAGAAGATCAAATAATTTGAGTGAGCTTACTCACGAATTCAATAGCCTCGCCGCCGCCGTCCATCACATCGCTGCCGCCCATTGCGCCGCCGTCCATCACGCCGTATTCAAGCGCGCTATGGTTGCGCTCGCCGCGAGTGATCACGCTCGCCTGGGTCACGGTCGTGGTCGTAATCACTGCGATCGCGAATGCCAAGTTCGCGACTGCAGAGCAGCAGTGACGGCCTGCGCAGGTTTTCTGCACCCGTGCATATCCGCGCCGGAGGGTAGATAAAGTCGCTGCGAGTTGCAGGGCTGCCATCAGCAGGCTGGAACGTAAGCTGAGAGCCGAGCCTGAATTTTTTTGTTAAGATTGATTTGCGGGCGTGATGTATCTCCGCGCACCTCTGGCGGGCGCACACGCGCGCCGATGGTCCTAAGGCCCCGAGTTCCAGAGTTACGCGCGCGCGGCGTCAGTGCTGTGGTCGTGGGTCGCGGCCGTTCTCTCAGAAAATCGAATGTGAGGTTGCGACGACTGCCTCGGTTGCTGATGAGCGGTTGATTGCCGGGCGGCAGAGTAACGCTATACAAATTAGAGTAAGCAATGAAATATGATAAAGAAGATAGCCCCACAAACCTGGCGCGCACGGAATCGAGGGAAGGTCCACGAACGCCAAGTTCGTGGCCGCAATGCGGAGACATGGCATCTGCCCTGATGGAAGTTGGAAGATCTGGCCGCGGAAGAAAGAGACCGCGTACATTTGCAGTCGCGGCGCGATGACGTGGCGGTCGTCAGAGCCTCCCTCTACGAAAATTCAAAGGAGAGATTGCGGGAGCGCGGCGGACAAGCGCCTGCGCAGGCGTGCTAGACCTGACATGAAAGGCTAGAGCAAGGTTGGGCAGCGCGCGCGCACGAGCGAGTCGAACGTTCGGAGATACGGTTTGCGGATCGGTGCCGCGTTTGCCGTGCGAGAATCTAGCGCAGGCCCAGCACGTTAGATTAGATTTGACAGATAGAAGAAAGAAATGAAAGCGGCGTACCTAAAGGCTCACAAATGCGAAGTTCGCGAGCTGATTTAGCAGGTCAGAACGTTTGGAGTTGAGAACGGTCAGATGCATGTGCTCACGGTTGCTGGCTACGAAATTGCAAAGGAGAGAGGTGGACGCTGTAAGGACGTGTATAAGTGGTCAAATACGACGAAAACGGCTGCCTGCACAAACCAGATTCAGCCTTGCAAGGAAGAGGCACGAAGGGTAGATCGACGGCCGTAGCGCAATAGCACGGCAGCCGCCGTCCCCTCGCCCTGCGGAAATTCGGATGGGAGAGGGCAGGAGGGGGACGTGCGCGCGCGCGCAGCGCGCCAATGGTCCGGAGGTGCGGCGAATGATTGCGAGCCGCGTCTTCAACTCAGCAGTCAATGCAAGGAGCGTCCAGGAGGAGGAGAAATTCATGCGCACCTTGCGGGCAGCCCACTGCTCGGGTCCCCCACCGCCCCTCGGCGCCCAAAGGCTGCGGCAGCCTGCGGGCGGGTGCCAGTGCGCGAGGATAGAGAGAGAAAACGTACCAGGCATACCCCCTCCATCAGGCAGTGGGCTGCTGGTATTAGAAACGAACCTAAACGATGGTGGAGCGGGTAACGTTGCGCTGCAAGTTAAAGTTGAAAATGACCGGACTTTTAAAGTCCGATCCAATATCGCAGGATCGTTCAGCTCGATCACTGAACCTTGCGCTCCTCAGCGCTGGTATAAGCGTTAGCAACGCCTTTTGGTGGCCCGCGGCAGCGGGTGGGAACGTCTGCGTCCTCGCCGGAATCCTAGGGAAACGAGAGGAGATTAGGATCCGCCGAATGGAAGATCACACAATTGAAGTGAGCTTACGTCTTCAAAAGCCTCACCGCTCTCGCCGTTCGTCCTCCTCACCATCGAACTTGTTGCCGTCATCGCCCATCGCGCCGCCGCCCATCGTACCGTATTCAAGCGCATCAAAGATTCGAAGGGGAAGAGCTGGCGGGGGCCTGGACGCACTCCAAAAGTCAGTACGTCTGGGGTTGAGGGCAGGCAGGCGCGCGGGTTCACCATTGTCACTGCTGCGTTTGCTGCGCTCGTGGTCGTTGGGCCTGGAATGAGAGAGAAAATGGATGCTGCATGGATAGGTAATTAGTCAAATGCAATGAAAAAATGCTGCCCGTACGAACCAGATTTGGCCGTGGAAGGAACCACGAACGCGAAGTTTGTGGCCATGGTGGCAAAACGTGGCGGTCGGCACGTATGCAAACTCGGCAGGTAGAGAGCAGGAGCGTGGTGCGCGCGCTGTCCGGAGGTGCAAAGAGCGGGTCGAGACAATGCTGAGTTTGCTGCAGGCAGGTGCGAGCTCGCAGCTGCAGCTCGTTCGTCAATGCAATGCACGTCCAGGAGTAGTAGAAACTGTGCGTACCTTGCGGGCAACCCGCTGCTCGGGTCCCCCGGCGCCCCTCAACGCCCATTCCGATTCCCACTCCTCCTCCTAGGCTGCGGCAGCCTGCGGGCGGGTGCCAGAGCGCGAGGGCAAAGAGAGAAAGCGTGCCAAAGCACGCCAGGCGTTGCCCCCTCCGTTAGGCAGTGGGCTGCTGGGAGTAAAAACGATCCTGCGAGCAGGCAGCGCTGCGCTGCAAGTCGAAGTTGGAAATGATCGGACTTTCAAAGTCCGATCCAGTAGCGCAGGGATCCGTTCAGCAAGATTGCTGAGCCTTGCGCTCCTCAGGGCTGGCGCAGCGCTAGCAATGCCCTCTGGTGGGCTCCTGCGGCGAGGAGAAATTCCTGAGGGAAGTAGGAAGACGTTAGGACCCACCGAACGGAAGATTAAAAAATTGGAGTGAGCTTACTTACTTGCCATCGTGCTCGTTCGTTATTTAACTCACCGCCGCCGTCCATTTCGGTCGTCCATTGCGCCGATCGTATCCAAAGGCTTTGCCAGCGAAGTAGCCGATGGCGCGAGGGTTAATCTTAGAAGAATTTAGATAATGCAATAAATTCAATGCAAGCTCCTACCGTTTCTTTGAGATCTTCGTGCGATGCACCTCAAGCTTACCCTCGAGCTCCTCGAGCTCCTCTTCTTCAGTTTTGCTGCTGCCAAGAGCGCCGTGGACCGAGGGTACCGGCGGGTTTAGCAAGTTGAATAACGAATCTGCGGTGAATGCCTTGCGCGCAAAGACGTGCTCGGTTTGCGCCTAGCTGCGGAAATGAGCACTGAATTCTGCGCGGAAGGAGGGCAAAAGCTTACCATTTGCTGCGCTGCGCTCTGATCTCGAAGACTCAAACTCCCTGGTAAGATACCTACCGCCCATCGACCTGATATTTGCGCTAACGGCTTGATTGCGGGCGAAATTGCAATTGGGTGACATCCGCGCCTTGACTTGCGCAGCAAAGGAAATTGACTGCGCCGCGCGGTGTAGGGGTAGCAGGGATGCAGAACGTGGCAGCGTGACTCGATGGGGACCGTGCTGCGCTGGTGTTTTTAATCGCGCTGCGCCGGTGTATTTAAGTAGCGCTAGAATACTCACCAATGCTGAAAATGCCGCGAGGGCTCGGAGATTTCGCTGGCCTGCGCTCAGACCACGATTAACAGCGCGAATTTGATTGCTTTTGCCGTGCTTCGGGCGAAAACGCCAGGAAAATGGGGGGCAACGCAGCTGGCAAGTTCCAGAGGGAAGCGCAACTTGCAGAAGGAGGAAGGAAAGCTGCTGCCAGCACAACCCAAAATGAACCAAACGGTCTAGCTAGGCCAAGACGTGGTTCATTGGGCGCGCAGGCGAGCAGCAGGGGACAGAAAAAAAATCGAAGGAAAGGGCAAAAGCAAGGAAACGAAAAAATCCCAAGGTTGCCATTGGCACGCGCGGCAAGTTTCCACGGCCGAGCACGCTCCCGCGCAGCGCAATAAATTGCTTTCTTCCACCAGCAACAATGCCTAGGAATCACCATCAAAGTAAAATCCCCAAGGGAGACGCAGACGAGCTCATCAGCCTCGTTGCAGCAGACGACGAACTATTATCGTACCTTGAGAATAACGACGCATCAAAGTTTTCGGCGCGCCTGCGCGACGTGGCAAGTAAGCAGGGGTTCAGCGTAAAATATGAGGGGACAAAAGGCATACGGTTTTTTACAAGTTTGTGTGGGGGTAAGAAGGAAGTCCATGAGGGGGTTGCAAAAGCGCTGGCTGGGAGAAGAAGTAATAAGCAAGGATTCAGGCACGCAAAGAGGACCTTTGTTAGGGGAAATGGTATTGATTGGGACGAAGGCGAGAGGGAGGAGTTTCTTAAAGCACTGCCCACGCACGAAGTTACCGAGTTGAGCGAGTGTTATCCACCGTACGGAGAGTGCATCGCCGAGTCGGAGGGAATAGCTGGCAAGTGGCGCCAACATTTTCGCAGCGGATATCAACCAGATAAGAGGAAAAAGAGGCTTCCTGTTTGCGTAATTGAAGAGGAGCGGCTTAGTCTCAGCATTGATGAAAGCGAGAGCTGCATACTCAGGGATGGGAGTGGCAAATTAGTGGGAGTGGTTTTGCGAGACATGTGCCCTTCAGCGGAGCTTGCAGAATGGGCAGATTCAGTTGTTGAAAAGGAAGTCAGGCAAAGGGTTAACATCCGAGTAAGCACCTTACGTTTCAAGAATTGAAACTGTTTAATGTAGAGGGCATGCAGAAAGAGGATCCAGGAAAGCTCGTGCAGATTGGATACTCGGCTGGATCCCTAAGCAAAAAGGGGTTTCATTGGGTGCGCAATTTATTGTCACAAACTCCTAAAGCTCGGGAAGAAGGTGCAAGAAGCGACATAGAAACAAGTTCCCTCTTTGCCGTGCTATGGCACATGTCAAAATCAAGATTGCCTGAAGAAGTGATTGAAGATTTTGAACATTTTATGGTGTCAAACAATCTCAAAGGGATGGACGGCAACAAGCAGATGCCGATGAAGCAGGACTTGGAGGCGCCAGGAGCAGAAGCAGCCAACCGTGCACTTCGATCGCAGGAAGCTCAGAATAATTACATTCGGTACCCCAAAGACACTCCACGCCCGCCAGACACCGTTAAACACATTGCAAACCAAAGAAGAGGAGAATGCGTGGTGAAAGCTGGAGAGCATGAATTTGTGTTCAAGGATATGTTGCTTGCACCTCCAACGGGTGCAATGGCAAGGAACTATTCAAGGTGAGTGGCAAATTATATATTACCACCAACCAACACTAAAGACTGGTGCAGGGCAATTCACCATGAGTATCAACCACACAAGTTTGCTATAGCGTGGACAATTTCGCGGAATCAAGGTCGAGAAGCAGGCGCTCATTTCTACATTGCACAATACGGAATAAGGATTCGATTAGCTCCGAACACTCTAGTTGTTTGGATACCAGAGAATCCTCACGGAACAAGTCTGCCTGATTACTATCCGTGGGATCACAACCCGGAATTTGTGCAGCGGGGAATTTCCTTCGTAACGTCATCAAGGCTCCGGAATGCATGGGAAGTTTACTTGGCTGAGGAGGGCAGCAATGCAAGTGATGGATAAAGCAGTGTAGGCATAGAGTCTATTTCTTGAGAGCATTTTATGCAATGTGCATAGCTTAGCTGTGAATTTGATCCTTTGACCAATTATATCTGCACGCTCGGGGCTCTGCTTGTTCCCTGCTCTTGCAAATGACTGCTAACGCAATAGCTGCTCCTGAATAAAATGCATTTTGTATTCTTACTTCAGGGAATAATACTACGAAAGCTAATGCAGTGATCTAGGTGCGCTTCTAATGAACTAACGTGATTCCCAGTTTCAATAGGCGCAGAAATATTGGCATCGTAATCACTCACCTTCACCAACATCCTCAGGGACTGCGTCAATCTCCAAAGTACCTGCAGGTAAAGAGGCTTGATCTTTGAGTCGCAAATAGGCGTAGAGGAGGATGACGAGGTTGTAGATCCTATAATACTTTTTCTGCCTGCATCGGCGCAAGAGCCAGGTTTTGTAATCATCAACGTCCTTGAACTGGTCAACCTCAAGGCCCAAAGACGCAAAGATACAGCGGCAAAGAGCTTTGCAGTTCCATACGATATACGCAAAACCTCTCCAGAATTCGCTGTGCCAGGAATTGTCGCAAGGGTTAGAACCAGACGCTCCGACGTTTTCGTTGTGGCCAAATGCATTTAGCGGTTTCGGGCACCAGCAAGACCAACATGCAGGCACGTTGTCGCTAGTGTAAAAGCCGATTCGGAACGCTTGAAACTCGTAAACATCAATGATAGAGCAGTCGCCAAGAGTCTTATGACCGTCAGTCTGGTCCTGGTTGAGAATGGCGTGCGCCGCGCAAGTGTCCTTCAGAAAACTGACCCGCTCTGCAACGTAATCTAACAGCTCTGCCTCTGATCCGTGGTTTGGGTCTAGAATGAGACCAAGTGAGAGTTGAGGAAGAGACCCTTCAGCCGGTGCAAGTGGTTTCATAGGAACGATGCGGCGAGCAGCGGAAGGCGGTTGAGATCGATAAGCAAGAGGAGACGACGGAGTAACAGAGGTCCTCGTATTGAGAGAACTGGGGGTGGAAGAAATGGAAGGCCCAGGGGTGGAGGACGGCTCGTCGTAACAAAACGAATTGGAATTCAGCTCGAGTTCATCAGTCGCAATTTTGCGCTTCTTCAGATTGAGAGATGCGGGTAGCGCCGTAGGAATATCAAGAATCTGAAGTAATTTAACAAAGAAAAAAAAACGTCAAAGCGCGGCCACTCACTTCGGAAAGACTATGCTGATTGAGAAGGTGCTGATACATTTCAAGAGGCTTGAACGACGTAGCGCAAGTGCTTATCGGACACGGAAAAGAATATTTTTCACGCTTGATCAGCAAAGTGCGCCCTATTGATTCGGCGTGAGGCGCAGTGAGCGTTGTACAGGGAAAAAGTAACTTCACCAAAAATGCATAATTTGAGGTTGGGAGCCTCGTTGTGCGTTGGAAGATGGTTCTCAAGGTGATCATGATCCTCAAGAGGTACTAAACACGCAGGGCATGTAACGCTAGAGAGAAAAACGTAGATAAAAAGATCAGAAATGGGAAGAATTATGCTTACTAGGAAGTGACGGTGGCCGACATGAATGAGACGCAAAATCAAAGTGGGAGCCAAGAGCTTTCAGAATGTGCAAAAGAGAGCGGCCAAGAAATAAAAGAGTTCAGAGAACACAGAGCAGACTGCAGATTGCAGGCAGAAGCAGAGATCAGAGGCAGAGTCAAAAGCAGCAGTTACGAGAGAGGGGGGAAGGCAAGAATCGTGGGGGGAGGAATTGATTGATTTGGCCTTGCCGTGATAATAATCTTATCTCATGAATGACATCACAAATGACATCACAAATAGCGTCATGAGGGGGGGAAGGCAATCTTATCTCATGAATGACATCACAAATGATATCATCAATGATATCACAAATGATATCACAAATGGCGTCACGCGCGCACTCAATTTCAGAGTGCGAAAAATGGGCTGCATGCTCATGACTTCATCATTCCAGCACGATCACAGAGAGGTTCTGAGCGCTATGCAGCAAGCCCTTGCTGCTGTAGGATCTTTGGATGCTCTGGAAGAGCCAGTATCTCCTTACAGCAGGCAGGAATTCAGGCGAACCCTCCGCCTTGCTAACCAGTTTTTAGGAGAAATGCAGTCCCACGTTTCACTCATCTCCACGGTTTCAGAGGACTACATAGATAGGGATTCAGATTCTGGCGACGATGGAGGTGCAGAATGTGAGTTTGAATATCTCCACATATATATTCACTGATATTGCTATTTCTAGATGGTCTCCTCGACCTTGAGTTTCTCTCCAGTCAGCCAGAAGGAAGTGCACCTCAGCAGGGGGACGAAGAGCGCATCGGTGACAATGGGGACAATGATGAGTACGGCAGCGGTGACGGCGGTGGATGGGATGACGGTGGGCAAGGCGCCGGTGGGCGAGACGACGGTGGGCGGGACGGCAGTGAGCAGGACGACGGTGGGCGGGGTGACGTTGGGCGGGACGACGGTGGACGGGACGGCGGTGGACGGGACGGCGGTGGACGGGACGACGGTGGACGGGACGACGGTGGACGGGACGACGGTGGGGATGATTTAGAAGAGGATGGAAATGCAAGTCATTTTATATTGGAATTCAACTTGCTAACGGATCCAAAAAATTAGCCTGTTTTGCATCGACTTGCAAGTATTTGGCCCGACTCGTTCACCTCACACTACTACGTTTCTTCGCTTATTTCGCGCATCACGAAGCCTAAAATGGCAAGCTTTTCGAAGATGGAGGATGAGGCACTGAGGCGCCTATTGATCGGTTATCACCCTACGACAGTGAATGCCCTGGCAAGTGTTGGTTTATTTTTTCCGTATATAAACAAAGTTTAAAGCTCCGTAGGAAAACTTGCTACATGACTCTTTGCGAAACATTGGCCAATGGGTGGACGTCGTCGAGTTGTCACGGAGTATTGACTTGGAGGAGGATTTATCGCAGTGTTTATTGAGGCGTGAAATGGTGCGTAACAAATGATCTCCTCCCATGGTTTGCGCTGAAGGATCGCCCAGTTTCTTACCGAAAATCCAAAGGGTGAAAAGGTCCTGTGCTTCATCTCATTTATCGTTCGGATGATCCACATTCTCAAGTTCCAGATTTCATGGAACGAGATGTCGAAGAAGGAAAAATCGAAGTGCTTGAGGGAAATATGTAATTATACGATGGATATTGGCGGGGATGCGAACGAGGAAGATGCTCAGGTGATAAAGGTGCGCAGAGGTTTCAACAAGAAATATCAGCGAAAGACAACGGCACGCAACTACGTACTGAGGTTGTACGACACCGTCAGTCACCTCACGAGATCGTTACTATGCCTGCTTGACCATTGCGCCTTTTAGTTTGGGGCCGCGGTTCTGCTGGATTCCACATGGTCAACCCCGTACGATCTCAAGCTAGGGCGTTCGACGACGTTTGGACCACTCCTCGATTCTTTGTTGGGCGAGTTGGAGAACAAAATCGCAGAAGACGGAACTTTTGGTTCGCTTGATGAATACCTGCAGGATATACGGGAACGGTCAGCGATCCTTGTTGAGCAGTTATTGGAGGCACTGGAGTTGACATATGTCTGGGAGTGGGTGAAGGAATTTTTGGATGAGAACCCTGCAGGCAATTTCGAGAAGTTCTGGGATTCAGCATAGATTAGATTTGCACAGAGAACTGAACCCGATTCCCCTGAGTAACACTTATAACACGTGGCGTAGGATACGAAGTACGCAGTCCAAAGTTTGCACTCACTTTTTGAGCACGAGGAGGAATAGGCGGAAAAAATATATTGGTTCTACGTAGTACACGTAAGCGTAACGGCACCATTGCAATGGTGATACGAGGAACCGTGGCAGGGCAGGGGGATGGGCATGTCCAAAATTGACATTGGTATCGTTACTCCCGTCCTCGCTGCGCCGTCCTCGCTACGCCTCCCTCGTTTTGTCGTCCTCGTTTCATCATCCTCGTTTCATCATCCTCGTTTCGTCATCCTCACTGCATCTTCGTCCTCGTTTCGTCGTCCTCAGTCCGTTGTCCTCCTCAGTCCGTTGCCTTCGCTGCATCCTCCTCCTTGCTGCCGTTTCGGAGGTCTGGAGACGTGGGGAACGGGTTGAGGAGCAAATCGTTGCGCGCGTCCGAGCTCTCAGCGTTTGTTCATCGTTCGATGCGAGCGACGTGCGAGGCAAGTAAGCGAACTATGGCAGATTACAATTAATAAAGAATACAGAAAAAAATGAGGATAACTCACGGCAATTGACGATCAAAGTAACGGTCACTGAGTTCGTGAGGTCGTGTTCGATGATGACGTGGCGGTTAAGGCAGTTCCTCCTCTTCAGCAGTGGACGAGAGGCTGCCGGAGACGTGCGCGGGGGTGTACGTTGGTGTAGGGACGAAAGAGAGGGATGGTATTCAGGCGCGCTGCTGCTCGCCGTTGCCGTCATTGTCGTCTCCATGTGTGTCGTGAAAGTCGTCGTTCTCTGAGGGAGAGAAGGAACACGCTGCGAGAATCTGTTAATAGCGTAATATCATTGAGAAGTTTGGTTGACAAACCGCATTGGGGCACGTGAGGAAGGAACAACGAACGTCAAATTCGTGGGCGCACGGTAATGACGTGGCGGTCGGAATACCCTTCCTCCGAGGAAATTCGAAGGGGGCAGGGCAGGAGGGGAGCATAGGCGCGCGCACGGGCACGTATTGGCTTATCCGAGGTCCATGGATATCACGAACGAGTCGAGTCAATTTCGTCGTATGCAGATGTGAGTGCGCGAGTGCGACATCGGCTGGTCGGCCGAAGCGCGGGGCGTCCAGGTGGAGTAGAAAAGCGGCTCGTCGATGGGGCAGGCAACAGATATTGACATCTAGAATAAAGTAGAATAAGACTAACAAAGAATAGTTCAGAAAGTGAGAAAGACTTTACTGTTGAAAAACGAGAAAAAGAAAGGTGTACGCGCATGCCTGCCCGCGTGTCTGCCCTTGTGTTGCAAGTCCAGAGGCATTGAGGACTTGTCGATGCATCAAATTGCTTGTGCGCGGATGTTGGCGAACATGAAAAGTACAAATTTATAAATACCTTACGTGTTTGTAAGTAGTAGAATATCTAGTAAAAAGCCCCCCAACAAACCATCTCTGGACGCGGGCGGGGCGGATGAAGAGACCACGAACGTGGAGTGCGCTCACGGCCTGATGACGTGGCAGCCGCAAAGCCTGCTCCTTCTAACGGGAAGAGCTGGTGGGTGCACGTTCGACGTCTGGAGACCTGGGATTGAGGATAGGCGGGTGCGTGCGTTCGCTGTCGTGTTTGTCGTCGTATTCGTCGTCATATTTGTCGTCACGTTCGTCGTCGTGTTCTATAGAAAGATAGGTAACGTAGATGCTGAAGCAATAGGTAAGTAGTCAACAAAAAAACTGAAGAAGACTGCCGATACGAACCAGACTCAAATGCCAAATGAAAGGACCACGAACGTGTAATTCGTGGCCACGGCACGATGGCGTGGATAGGCGGATGGGTGCGTTCGTCGTTGTGTTCGTTGTGTTCGTCTCCGTGTTTGTTGCCGTGTTCATTGCCGTGTTCGTCGTCGTGTTCGTTGAGAAGAGATATAACACGGATGCTGTAGCAATAGGTAAGTAGTGAAAAAAAAACTGAAGAATAGTGCCAATACGAACCAGACTCGAATGCAGAATGAAAGGACCACGAACGTGTAATTCGTGGCCTCGGCACGATGACGTGGCAGTCAGCTGGCCTTCCCCTGCACGAATTCGAAAGGAACAGCTCGGTAGTGTGGCGTGCGTGCGTGCGCGGGTGTGCCAGGTGTCCATTTGTGCGAGGAGCGGATTGAGGAGGTCGTCATATGCACGTGCGTGTGCGTGCGCGAACTCTGCATAACAATCAATGGGAGGGGGTAGTGTGAATGTACACGTACCTTACGAGTAGCCCGCTGCTCGAGGGCCCCACCACCCCTTGACGTTCAGTCCCACTCCCACTTCCAATCCTCCTCCTAGTACGCGACGACTTGCGTGCGGGCGTGGAAATGCAAAGGAGAGGAGAAAGCACAGGGTGAGTACACCCTTTCCATCATGTGCTCGCCGTTGAGAGCAGAACGGGCCAGAACGACGTGCAGAGAGGGAAACGATGGTGGTTGAATGTAAGTTGACGTGATCGGACTTTCAAAGTCCGATCCAAAACGTATGTACGTTGAGCAAACGTTGAGGGGCAACGAAGAGACTCGGTGGACATGCGAATGAACGAGCGCGCGCGAGGGATCACAAACACGTTGACCACATTGATGATGTGGCAATCAGCAGGTGTGCGAAGGTGCGTAGTATTGAGGTAGGCCAGCACGTGGGTCGTCATTGTGGGATGCGCGGAGAAGAGGAAACTCTGCCAAGGAATACATTAGTAGAATAGATTAAATGATGGATAGAATAAACAATGAATAGAATAAAGAAGATGAAGAGAGCGTACTGTAAAGAGATGTAGTAAGTAAATGCTCACGAACGCAAAGTTCACTAGCTCATGGTGGTGATGTAGGTGTGAGCAAAGCCTCATTCTATGGAACAACAATGATAAGAGGCACGAACGACGGTGCAGGTGGCAAGTTTTGTAATTAAATAGTCGCGCAGGGCAGAGGTAAGCCACTGTCTGCTGAACGGTATTCTTGTCCCCACCTCAATGGCGCGGCGCGCGGCACCTGATTTCAAAGTTGATAGAGTGGGTGGGCAGCGTACACATGTATATAAGTGTGCCAATGGTACGAGCGCTCCGATGGTACAAATGTGCGCAGAGTGTAGGACCAAACATTGAGCTCACGTTTGGGTAGAGAAAGGTTGCAAGATGGCGGATGAGCCCTGCTGGTAGGACGGCGGCTCGCAAATATTCTTTGAAAGGCCCAGGCACAGATGAATATGAACTGAAATACAATAAAATATGATTAACAAATATTACGCAGGAAAGTTACGGAGGGGAAGTAAAGACTCGCGAACTTACGTTGGCAACGACGGCGCAACGCACATTTGAAACAGCTGAGTACTTGCGAAAGGTGTTCTTGACATGAGTCTCGCACTCACTTTTTGAGTGCGAAAAAGTCAAAAGTGAATTTAGTCCCAAGTACAAATTAATGAAGTCAAATTTGCATGCGCGGTTCCTATATAATTAACTAGAATAAAAGATATGATTAAAAAATGAAAAAATATAAATTCTGTGTATATTATACTGAATATGGAATGCCCTATGTGATAAGTGGCCCATTTGTGACTTGGCCTTTGAACATTTGCGTGCAGTGGCGGCACGTTCGGCAATTCCCGAGCCGCGCGCAACTGGCATACCAAGAACGTAAAATGCGCCACACCAAGGCGTTTGATGATAATCAGAGTGCATACACACATAATACTGATATCAGGATGATGCCAGGGACTCATATAACTCAGTTCTATGACATTACTGAGGCTATATGCCCTTTGTTAAGCCTATATCAAGTCATTCACTGCACACCACCAGTGTTGGGGCTGGTGGTCTGTAGAATACCAGGTTCTTTTCCTACACTCAAAAGGCAAATTGTAGTGTCAACTACACCCAAAATGGAATGTATTTTACTGTGTAAGCTAAGCTGTGCACATGAAACCTGCTTTGCAAATTAGGGGACAAAGCTGGACTGGAAAATATCACTGAAATACATATTTCTTGAATTTCAATGGGACTCACTGAGACCACCCAGGTAAAATGGGTACCAATGGGAAGTTCTAGTCAAGGGCGAGAGGTTTCAGCACTAATATTAGGAATATATGCACATATGTCCTATGCTAAAGGCTACATAGTACTTTTCAGCCCTGGCTGAGACATGGGTCCTGAAGAAGGGGAAGGAGAGGTCACGTGACCTAATG
>JAGGAS010018846.1:0-26342 GCA_017657355.1 Termitomyces sp. K1Ac | reverse complement strand
TTTATCTCCATCAAGTGTGATGGTATTTATTCCATGGCTTTTCACATAAGCAGCGGCAATTGTGAGATCACGGCAAACACAAGTCTTCCCAAAGACCTGTTGAAAAGCCTTTTCAAATTTGGGATCAAACCTCAACTTGTTAATAAGCGGTTCTGCATCTTGGGCATTGGGGGTTGGCGGATTCTTGGGCTTGAGTCGGTTGAGTGGCATAAAGGTGACTCGACCGGTCTTCTCTTTCATCATGATGTCTAGTACCCTTGATGCCGTTTCGTCGGTATCGACGACGACATGGAATAAACTGAGTGGATGGTCAGTTATGTAACGGCAAATGGAACAATGATGAACCTGTTCCCAGCAGTCAATTCTACGGCTATGTTGAACTTCGGGTCTGTAACCTCGAACAGGCGATACAAAGGGCCATAGACGCCTTCAAAACCATTTCTCTCGGCGATCTTGTCAACAGCACGTAATCCAGTCCCTGTGTCCTTCACAAAGATCAGCGTCAGCGAGATGTGAGTCACCTCATAAGAAGATATCTACCTTGTCTATCATCCCTGCCAGCAACCTCTCTGAAGTCCTGAGTTCTTCCACCGCCCGACCAACAATACTTTCGAGCTTCGTATCCTCTCTCCATAAATCCTTTCTCCTCTCTGTCAAATCGCTGTGCTGATCTTTGAGCCCGGCCACCTGGTTCGATAAGTTACGGAACCTGGTCTTCCCGTCCTCGATCTTGTTATGCACCTCGGCGATCTGACCATCAATCTCTCCAAGACCAGGTCGGGCGGCATTAAGTTCTGTCTCCGTAGCCGTCAATGCCGCCCTCTGAGTCTTACGATATTCCTCCATGAGCCCGATTTCGTGCTTCAAGTACGTGTCACGCTCAGATTTTGTCCGGAACTTCGTCGTTCGCCCTTGTTTTGCAAACAATGCAGCCAGTTTCGCGCTTACTTCGTCCAAATTTCGCTTCTCGGTTGCCTCCGACTCACGTTGTCTTGTCCATTGAGGTAGGAGCTGCTCAAGAGCGCTCTCTTTTTCAGCAACCTGTCTCTCGACGCGCTCAAGTTCAGCCTCGATCTCTTCTCGTTGCCCACCGGCGTTCGCGTTCGCAGCCCGGAGGTCAGTGATTGTACACTCGAGTTCTGTACGCGTCCGAACAAAGTCTGTAAGCTCAGCTTGGGTATCATCCCGGGTTATCTTCAAGGTCTGCTGCGAATGTTTTGCTTCTGAGATAGCTTTATCCAAATCCTAAAAGGAAATGAAGGAGAGCTGAGTTCAGTTGGTGGGATTGGTAAAATGAATGTTAACTGACGGAAATCTCTTTTTCTCGTTCGTTGAACTTCTCTCGTCGAAGATTCGCACCATGCACTTCTGCCCTCCTGTCCTCCTCGATTTCATCAAGCGCTTCACCTACTTCTTCCAACTCCCGCTGATACAAAGCGTATTCCAGGCACCGCCTCTCTTTATCCTTGTCCTGGAATTCTTTAAGCTCTTCCTTCTCCTCCTCGAGTTCCGACAGTCGGGATTCAATATAGTCGAGCAGCTCATTGATCTTGGTACGCTTTGCGTCAGTTTCAGCCATGATTCGTAACGATTCCGCTCGACGTTGTTCATAGACTTTCGTACCAGCGACTTCCTTGAGAAGAGCCAGTCGTTCATGATCCTTAGCATTGGTGAGAGCCGTAATCTGGACAAAAATGTCAGATAAATACCAGGTTAATGCCAATCTGTTACTTACGCGACCTTGTGGTACGATGTAGTATGGATTTGACTTGCTAAACCCAGCACTCTCCAACAGATTCATGACGTCGGCTTTGCTTGCGCTTTTCTTGTCTAAGCTGTATTCGTCCTTTTTGAGGCCAATAGTGCGGCGTAGAATAACCTCGTCATGACCAGTTGGAAATCGGTTGTCCGAATTGTCGAATACAATCTCCACTAGAAATGGCATGATTGTTTAGCTTGGACACAGCAGATATGTGCTCATAGCATACCATATGCCGACATGGTTGTAGCTACAGTAACACCTTCATGAAGCAATGCTTGCCGCTCTTCCTTTGACATTGACGTATAAGCGTCAGATAAGACGAACCGAATGGCTATGAATTGGTTTCTGTATCAAGTGAATGAAACTGTTGGCAGTCCTCGCACATACCAGCAAAGAAGTTACTCTTCCCCGATCCATTCCGTCCTACCACAACATTATGCCTAGGAGAGAAAGGTTCAATTTGTGTCTGGTCGCGGTCTAGATGAAGAATTAGCTCAAAGCAGAGAAATAATGAAGGGAACGGCGCACAAGATTTGAAACCCTGGATCGTCAAAGTCTTGATATACATTTGAGGCTCAGAATGTCAGCCCGACTCCTCGATCTCAAAGACACGGCAACTTGAACCAGTGGGCGCCGCTGCTCGCTGTGATGGACGGCAGCAGGATGTGGTCACGTCGTGACCTAACGCGTACGTGACGACCCTCGCCTTGTGTTCCGAACTCCGAGATCATTTCTCACCACTCCGATTCCGAAGAAACAACTTCTATGAGTACCATAATGCTTATCCCAGCAAGAGTTTCAAGAATTCAAAACCTGACTGGGCCTGCTTTACGGAGCTTAGCCTCGTTTTGTCAGCACAGGCCAGATGTCTTCGCCATCCCGACACGATCCAGTAGCACCGCACCAGCCTATAAAGGCCACATTCCATTAAATTGGTTTGAAAACATGGTGTTGACCGTTGGATCTGCTTTTATGTCTCTATCTGATCCTAGAAGAGGCGGTAAGAGTCATCATCGTCAATGTCCGGATGCATTAGCTGAAACGAAATCGCAAGACATGATTGCTGCTCTTGGTGAAACTACTGCTGGACCGAGCTTGCCTCGCCTACGAGATGTCATGCTTGATAGTCCGGAAGGCCGGAGGATTCTTAAGGACAGACCGAGAGTGAACTCTGCCACGGTTGACATGGATCAATTGGCGCAATACCCTGAAGGGACCTTTGGACGTGCGTATGTTACATGGTTGGAGCGCTGTGGAGTCACTCCCGATACTCGTGAACCCGTGGGTATACGACTCCCCTACGTGCATCCACTAGAGAACCTAATTTGTACCAGGTGCACTACATTGACGATCCCGAACTTGCATACGTCATGCAAAGGTATCGCGAATGTCATGACTTCTACCACTGCATTTGCAACCTTCCTGTCAATGTAGAATCGGAATTAGCGCTCAAGTTCTTTGAGTTCGTGAATCTGGGTCTTCCGGTTACAGCGATATCTGCGGTTTTTGGACCCCTACGTCTCAATGCCCAAAAACGGGTAAGGCTCTACTCAGAATATGTTCCTTGGGCTTTTAGATGCGGCGGCTCTGCAAGAAACCTCATCACTGTCTATTGGGAGAAGAGATGGGAACAGGATGTCGAAGAAATGAAGAAGGAATTCGGGATCTGGGATCCACCAGAAGCGCGATGGAGCCGACCGTTGAAGGAAGCCCAGGCGGCGGCGGCGAAACGCCAACAGGCCGCTAGCGCGAAAGGCATCTGAAGGTGAGTTGTGGGTCTCTGATCAGACTCGCTTACTGTCTTATTTTCGAGACGGCAGTAGGTGTTTGCCACCTGTTATCATTCATTAATACTCATTGCTGGTACGTGTCAATGATACGGCCATCCATTTATACCATATCTTCTTTCGACATGGACCGATCAAATAACTACAGTATCATGCTTGAGTTCCCCCAATGCTCAATGCGCCACAGAAATAACGAGTACTACAGAGACGATACATTATTGCGGTTATCTGGTAAATTCACATCCAAAAAAGTTTCCAAGGAAAGGCTTAGATCAATGTCAATGCTCTGTCATCAAGATTCGTTATCGTTTTTCCTTGAACTTCTCAAAAGCAAAGGCTTGCCCTCGACTCTTCTCTTTTTGGCCCTTGTTTTTCAGTTGAAATGACTAGTTTCGGGCAAATCATTTGAGGATACATACTTAAATATTACGAGAAAGGTCGCAGAAACGACATGACAACCAACAACAACAACAACATGATGTGACCTTTCGTGTTCTGTCACAAATTTGAAATAAGGAATTAGGCCACCATTGTACATATGCCATTCCCTTGATTAAACGTCTCCCTTCACTCCCAGATGTCTCATACCGCCGTAAAAAGGCAGAGGCTTGATGATCTCCCTGAAGATGACCAACCTAAAACACGCTCTGACATTTGGCTATCTGACGGCAATGTCATCCTCGAAGCCGAACACATACAATATCGCGTCCATCAAAGCATGTTGTCTAAGCACTCAACAGTGTTCAGGGATATGTTTACGAATCCACCGCCACCACATGAGCCTACCTTGGAGGGATGCAGGGTCATTTCCTTGTCTGATAGAGCAGAAGATCTAGGTCACTTGTTGAGAGCTCTATACGACTGGTGAGTTAGTTGCAAAGGAAATGTGCCATACAACTGTTTAATAGAGCACGGAATAGGTTTTATCACTCGACCGCTGAAATTCCAATCCCGATCCTGACTGCGATGGTTCGCCTTGGTCACAAATATGACTTCGCTAACTTTAGGGATGACGCAGTAAATCGTTTGATCTACGAGTTTCCACGAGACCTAAAGCTATACAAAAAGCGCCATGCATATACTAGATTTGAATTTGAAGACAGTCATTTACTTCTTGAACTCTTGACCCTTGCTGACGAATGCAAAATACGAACCATCCTACCTGCTCTATACCTGGAAATGTTTTCAGCGTTTGATCTTGTGAGGATTCCCTTCGTCCCATTGATTCATACTAAACTCAACTTCATCATAGGACAACATTACTGAAGGAGTGAAATGTCCAGATGGATCATCTTTGCACGTCCCTGCAGACCTGAAGCTGACTTGGGTTGTTGGATGGTCAAAACTCCGCGAGAATTTCATGCATCAGATGGCCGAATTGGTAAATGTTATACCACATAAAGACTGCGAGGATGGATATGAATGTGGCACTCAAGCAAAATGCATCTTCTTCTCAGTGGTTGGCACCCCCGGTTGGAAGCCCGACCTTCGCAATGGTGTTTGGGATTCTTCATGGGAGGTCCGGCTTTGTGAATTATGTGGAACAACTGCTCGGCGTCAGCATGACACAGGTATCGAGAAGCTTTGGGAAGCTCTCCCTTCATTACTCAGACTTCCCGCATGGGCAGACCTCAACAATTTTGACTAAGAGTTTAAAATGGTGGTATGTATATCCATTTTCTTGTGTCATTGTACACTTATTGAATGGTATATAGGTACCACGATACGATACCAGCTCTCATATGTACATACATGCCTCCTTGAATCTACAACAATACACTTGTGGCATGGTGCCTTGATAATATGTCCAAGAGTCCATGAATTAACCTGCCTCGTCGACGAACAACGAAGCCGATTCTATGTAATCCAAAACTCCCCAACTTTTCCTCGGACTCGTTGCCAAGGTCGAATACCATCTGCAACCAGCGTGGTGGCATAATTTTATTCAGAAGCCAGAAACCCAATCAGACAAGGCCCATACCGACCAAGTTGTGTACCTGCGTCCCCCACAGCGGAGCGGCAGCAAATCCTGGAACCCTTGTCGAGAAAATGAATATCCGTTTCCGACAACGCAAACGAACAAGCGAACTTCGTAATTTTTGACTGATGTACGAGTTAATGGAACATGGTCCACTATAGATCCTCAATCGTCTTTCCTACAGAAGTCAATTGAAGGTGTATGCATCACTCCAATCACTTCCAGACTCATATCACCTCTATTTTCTATGTAAGACCTTTTATCCCTTTGCACAAAACCCATAGCAGGCGCGAGGAGAAAGCAACATGGGGAGCCCTAGGTCGATAACCGCGGAAGAAAGATTTGCGGCGTATTTCGTTTTGGTATTGGCAGTGTCGGTGCGCTTGGTAACCCTTCAGGCACGGACGCCGCCGTATCGAGTGTCGGCGCCTCAAAAGACTTACACAACGCCTCGAATAACTTTCTTGCATCTTCTGCTCCGAACCCACCAACGGTCATTGCTTTGACTAGAGACTTCATTTTTGATTCAATGCGAGGAACCTGCATCATAATCTCAGTCTTAGGCTAGAACATATTCAACCAAACGAGAAAACTTACATGGGACAGCAGCTTATCAATTAGAGTACCACATTCCTGGACGTCGCGCGTGAAGGC
This sequence comes from Termitomyces sp. K1Ac, assembly GCA_017657355.1. NCBI lineage: Eukaryota > Fungi > Basidiomycota > Agaricomycetes > Agaricales > Lyophyllaceae > Termitomyces > Termitomyces sp. K1Ac. Next base: position 20,161 of record JAGGAS010018846.1, on the reverse strand, counting down.
AGAATGTGGCCCTTCTAAGAGTGGAGTGTCGTATTTGTTCGCATGATGGAGATTGGTGAAGTAGTATCTGACGGGATATTTTGTCCTGTCGAAGTCAGCCGGTGATTCACAGGTGCTTGGTGCACTGCTGAGGTCGACCATGAAACACGTCGGGTCGTGGAATGACAGGTTTGCAATTTGGAGCTCGTGTAAGAAGGTAAGGCCCTAATAACACGTTTGGTCGGCCTTAGATTGTTCACTTCAGTAAAACGACCTTACCTCGAGAATCTGTCTAACGAAATCGATGTAATTCGCCACAGTTTTGAACGGCGGCTGATCATAAGGGTTCAGACGCTCCATACACAGGTAGACATCGTCATCTCGCTCGACAGCACACCTCAGATGAGGAATCGGGTTCCAAGGATCTGAGCGTAATTCTCTATGATTGAGCTCCAAAAGGAGATACAGTTCTGTCGAAGTTCGAGGCAAGCACTTAATCATGAGGGAGTCACGAAGTTCGGTGGATGAAGGCTCGACTAGCATCTGCATATATAGTCTTTAGACGCGCGCTTCAATAGATCCTTGCAACACTGACCATATCAGAAAAGTTTGTGTTGAATTTGGTATCCTCTTCGAAAAGATCGTCAATCAACTTCTCGTAATCGCTAATTTTTAGATGAAAATGAACGTTCTATGGCAAACTGGGGGGGGGGGTCCACATACACGTCATAAGAAACCGATGATGACGAGGAACAGCTCGAGCACGACGCGAAGCTGGACGTAGACCCGCGTGACAAAGTCCCTTCAAAAAGTCCCTCGTCATTTGTGATACCCACTCGATCCATTCGCTGCAAAGGATGTCCGAATTGCGCGTAAATTTCAGTGTCCTCGAGGGTAGCTTGACTGCTTTCCGAATCGGAATCCGAGTCCTCAGAAGGGTGCAACAGTTCTTGGAAATAAGATTCCGCGCAGGATATCGATTTTTCCAAGTCATGACTGACTAAATCATGGCAAGGAGGAGAAGCAAGCGGGGGTGTGGCGGGCATAAGTAGTTACAGCAAATTGCGGGGCACGTCGCGACCGAAGACCAAGGTCCGATGACATCCTTTTATGGGTAGTGGGCGCTGTCTAAGAATTTCGGAGAGACAAGATGCAGAGTTCTATAGATAGATCATTCAAAGATTTACATAGATTTACGGCCCCTGTCAGTGAAACGTAGTAAGTATACCGGTAATCGTCTGCAGGTTGGTCCAATCAAGTGCAATTACATGTCTTAAAACTTGCGTGTAGATTGTGTGTACTAGCAAGTCGACACGATGAATATTTATTTATAGCGCATTTCAATTATGTAATTCTCGATGATAACGTGACCGACTACCTACTCTACCTTATTTTTTCGTGTGTTCTGCAGAACAACGACGGTGGCGACGGTGGCGACGGTGATGGCAAGCGGAGCATCTAGCAGCACTCTTACGTCTGCAACATTCGACGGATTCAACTCGCAGCTCCAAATCAATGCATTGAAGGCGACGAGGAACGGTCTTGCACTGCCAAATGATGTCGCGTTCCACCGATCTATGGACTCAGAGTTTGCAAAGGATCTAGACAGCTTCTCATCACGAGTTCTCTCCTTGGCTAACAAAGTCATTACTCTGGTGGCGACAGCTGACACTACTACATCGCAAGCGAAGGGAAAAGCCAAACTAGAGAGCCAAGATGATATCGTGGACAACTTTCATTCGCTTGTGGTAGATTCTATGGATCAGCTCTTGGAAAGAACGGTGAATTGCTTGAACCAGTTTTGTCTTCGTTCATTCATTTTACCACAGGATATATGTCTCGACGAATTTTCAGGTCGTATGAAAGCCCCTGCCATCGCTGTAAACCCTGTCCCTCAAGTAACGAAGATATCAAAAAGAGTGCGTCAATGCGGAGCTCGCCTAACGCATTAAGCTTGATTCCTTGCAGGCTACTCCTCGTGGTCGTCTAGATCCTGTTATTCAACACGCTTCTCATATACCGAAGCCGCAACAGTTGTTCAAACGGAAGGCGGAAAACAACGACTTACCATGGTATCCTTCCTTATCCCACAAATATAACGCGCAAGTTCCACTTGGCTACGTGTATCACGATTCTGAAGCAGACACTGCTTCCTCTATGTGAGTATTTTGAATCACCTCTCGATTTGCATCTGAGAAATCAATCTTCAAGCGCAACGCACCCATACCGTTATGAGATCACGCATATCCATTATCCAGAACGGATCTTCACATCTGTAGTACCCTCTCCACCGAAAGAATTCTCAGAGACACCTTTTACCTGGATATCTACGTCGGACGATCTTCAATCAATGCTCGTTAAACTACGGCAGGCGTTAGAAATTGCTGTTGACCTTGAACATCATGATTATCGATCATATGCAGGTTTCGTGTGCCTCATGCAGATAAGCACACGAGAGGAGGATTATATCATCGATACTCTTGCGCTCAGAGACGAGCTAGTCGAGCTAAATGAGGTCTTTACCGACCCAAACATCGTGAAGGTTTGATGATGACTACTCTGTTCTCCCCCTTTTCTCATGAGCTATCAGGTATTTCATGGTGCAGACAGTGATATTGTTTGGCTTCAACAAGACTTCAACATATATATTGTCAATTTATTCGACACTTTCCATGCATCGAAAGCCCTAGGTCCATATTAGTCTCCTACCCTCCGTGGTTTTGCTGATAATTTGATACAGACTTTCCCCGACACGGTTTGGCTAATCTCCTCGAGATGTACTGCGATTTCATCCCAGACAAACGCTACCAACTGGCCGACTGGCGCGTACGGTCTGTGGTCATCTCTTCTATTTTATATTATACCTTCTGATCGACTTGTAAACAGTCCATTACCAAAAGAAATGCTGGACTATGCACGGTCCGACACACACTTTTTACTATACATCTATGACAATCTGCGAAATGCGCTTCTAGACCGCGCTCAATCACGAGCACAGTCGCGCGCGCAATCTCGGTCGCCGTCTGCGTCCCCACCCCACACTACAACGATTGGAGTTGCAGCCCATGCACTGATTAAGCAAGTTTTAGTCAAATCTGAGGAAACTTCTTTGCGAACATATGAAAAGGAAGTGTACGATGCCGATGGTGGGGCTGGAAGCACCGGGTGGGACACTCTTGCTCGTAAATGGAATAAAGGTGCGCTGCTTGCTGGAGGACCAGATGTTGGTGTCAGCGCCCTCCAGCGGGCAGTTTACCGAGCCATGCACAAGTGGAGAGAAATGATTGCACGCATGGATGACGAAAGCACGAGGTATGTTTTGAGACACTGATGTGTGACCAGCCTGTCTCTTATGCTTTTCGAGATATGTTCTGCCGAATCATTTCTTGTTCCAATTGGCAGAGCAGCCTCCTGCAGACATGGGTGCGTTGCTTGGTGTATTTCACTCAGTCCCGCCTGTTATACGCAAGTACGCCAAGGAGCTTTTAGAGGTAATCAGAGATTGTGTTAAGCGACATTTGTCGAGTGATACCGCTTCTTTGGCACCAGCAGTAGTCACGCTGCAGGGACCAGCCCCCAAAGGTGTTGAATCTCCTCCCATACCACAAGTGAAATCGGGTGAAGCTTCTCTGCCCAGTCTATGGATGCGCGGTCAGTTTAGCACTCTTCTTTTGAAATTATCTCATCTGAAACTCCATATCTTTATTGCAATTCCCTCGATAGCATCCCAAAACAACGCAGTTGCTTCAACTTCATCACTTTTTGGGTCAACGTTGACCACAATCTGCGATACCCCTCCAGCATTGTCCGCGTTTTCAACAACGAAAAGTTCGCTGTTCGGTAATGCGTCCTCTAGCATAGCTCCCTCCAAGCTCGTGCGTCTCTCATTGCTTATCGATCACCGCGCTTTCTGTTGCGGTGTTGTCGAAATGTGCTGATCTTCCCGTCACAGTCACAGAACGAGCCTCCAAATCTAGATACTCATTTCCGCGACGTGGTCGCTCGTATTAACAGTACGCTGGTGATTGCACCTACCATCACAAGAGTATGTGTGTCAGTTTTTTCTCTTTGAATCCTTCCACTTATGTATTCTCACAGGTTGTGGAATCGAACGCCGAGCACATCTCCAAAAACAGTTCCGAAGATGCACAAGTCTCGGTCAAAGAGGTCTCAGGGATGCAAGTCGAGGTGCCCTTTATCCCCCCTTCGCAGCGCAAAGCTGTTCAGGTTATCGAAGACGACTCCATCGTCATCGTTGGCCAAGCAAGACAAAAGAAACGTAAACGGACAAAGCTGCTGGCCGATAAAGTGGTACCAACGTCGGCCGAACAATCCATCAAACTCAACAACAAAGAAAGCAAAGGCAGCGACGACGCTGAGGACCATGAACTGTTTGACTTTACGACTGTACCAAACATACTGGATGACAACCCCAATGTTGAGGATACGAAGCAGAAGAAGAGGCAGAAGAAGCAAAAGAGCGGTACAAATATCCGGACACCCTTGATATTTCTGGCTTATGTTAATTATAGGTGGCACTTTCTACGGCGATTTCCCTGCTCCGCCCAAGGCCCACAGCGAATTCAAACGTGGGAACCAGTCCCACACTTTCAAGCAGTGAAGTTCGCAATAACACGCAGATTGGTTCGTGCACATCAACATTTATCGCTCCAATCAACCATTGCTTGCGCCCACTTCTAGCAAGGCGATATGCAAAGGAATAAAACATTTACATATGTACTGTTGTGGCACGAGTACGGTGTATTGCCATGTGGTATCTGTTATGTGAACATCGGATCCGGACCGTTAATGCAATGCCGGGATATGTATAATAATAACCAGCACTGACCGCTCTCCATCCTTAATACGCCTCTCATTATGTCCCAAACGGCGCAATCGTCCATTGCTACGATACGCCCAACCGCATCAGACTTACCATCGAACTCGACTATGGCCCCTGTACCCCAAGTTGTACGACTAGACATTGAGCATATGCCGGTCGCGGACGACCCTCGGGCGTGGTCTCCGCGACGAAAGGTTCCTTTTTTTGCTAAGTTGATGATGACGGCCTCCCTCACGAGTGGCAGCTCTTAGAACCTCATTTTGGCAATGATTTCAGGTGCTTCTATGATTGCTGGACTTGCCGGCAGCATCCAGAACCGTGAGCAGCACTCAAGCTGGATGCTTTAAACATAAATAGCCGATCGGTCAATGATTTTATAGCGGCGGTACAACAGATGCAGGAAGACCTTCCAGCCACCAGTTCTCAATTTAGTTGGAGTATCTCAGCTTTTATTCTTGTTCAAGGCTTGGTGCCTTTAATCTGGACCGCGATTAGTGAAATCAAAGGGCGAAAAGCAAGTGCTTGTTAACTCCGCGTATTTCTTTCTATCTGATTATGCGTTGGCGTTTTTAGCTAGTATATGTTGTCTCCTTAGCGCTGTTTACAATGGGGTCTATAGTGGTTGCTGTTAGCCAGGGTGTAGAACTGTAAGTGATATCCATATTCACACGCCTCTGTATCAAAGTAGGACTATTTGTCATAGGGTCATTGGCTTTCGATGCATCCAAGGCATAGGGTGCGGAGTGTTTCCCAGTTGAAAGGAGCAGTTCTGACTGCCTTCTGCAGTTCTAGCGCTGTTATTTCTATTGGTGCCGCTACATTGGCTGATATATATGAACCGGCTGAACGAGGCACCAAAGTCCGCATGATTCATTCTCCAGCATCTTTCGCTAGCTGATTTTTATACGGTAGATGGGGATATTTTACATAGCACCTTTGCTTGGTCCTGTGAGCATGAAATTATGACAGGATGTTCTGTTAACATTTTCTGGATGCCAGTCCATAGGGCCCATTCTTGGTGGAGGCCTCACCACAGGCCTAGGCTGGCGAGCCATTTTCTGGTTCCTAAGCATATTCTCCGGCTCTATTTGCATTTTCTTCATTATCTTCTTTCGGGATACATTTCGAAAGGAACGCAGCTTAACCTACCAAAACGTTCTTAAGGAACAGCTTAAATCCCCCAATATTGATCTCGAAAAGAACTCATCCTTGCAAGTCGTTGTTTCTCTTAAAGACGTCAATCCCGTCAGACCAATTGCTCTGGTGTTACGTCGACTAAACAATGTTATAGTTTTGTTCGCTTCTGGTAAGTATCAGTCGTAAGAGTCACCTGGGTGAAGGACCACCCACTTATCAATGATTCAGGTCTTCAATTCGCCTTCGCATTCCTTATTGCGTACGCAACCGCTCGTACCCTTAGCATGAAATATCATTACAATGCGCTAGTAACCGGGCTCGTGAGTGTAGCTTTCGGAATCGGTGTGTTGCATTAGACTTTTCAATTTTTTTTGTATAAATCTGACGGTGTCTATAGGCTCTGTTACTGGTAGCGTACTAGGAGGTCGTTTCTCTGATTATAAGCTGGCTCGATTAACGGCTGCAAATGGGAACGTAAGCTATCCAGAGGTAATTTTGCTCGAGCCATCGAGTATCTCGATGTACTGATTGTTACCCAGATGCGACTGAAAAGTGTCATCTACAGCGCTTGCTTATTGCCTGCATCTATACTCATATTTGGGTGGCTTTGTGAACAACACGTTCACGTAGCTGCTCTTTGTGTCTTCTTATTTTTCTGTGGTCTTTTTTCGATGTACGTCATGCTCAACTCCGATAATGTGGTCTTTTTGCACTTTCATCTAAAGTTAACTTGTAGCTGGACATACGCCAGTACTCTTGCATACATCGTAGACTCTAATGTTGGCCGTTCCTCGCCTGCGGTAGCAGTGAACAGTGTGTTCCGCGGAATTTCAGCTTTTGTGGCGATAGAGATTGCTGTCCCTCTCCAAGTGAGTTCCAGTTCCATTCACTCCGTGTTCTGTCTACTAATTGAACATGAGGACGGAGTGGGTGATGGTAAGGGGAATATGACTTGCAGGTATGGATGACAGACATCTAACCTGTCGTTTCACAGGGTGGACCTACACTCTTTGGGCTGGACTCATGCTAATCAGTGGACTTCTTGTTCTTTTCCTGGTTCCCGATACAGACTTTTTCGCTGGCCACCTAGGGCATTTGACAAGTTTACAACAAGATGCTCTTGAACACTTTAGGGCGAACCTTTTGAAAGCCGAGCTCTATACAGCCCCAAGTGATGGCACCACGGCCTCTCATGACGATCCAACTCTTCTGTACGTCTTTCATGATTGACAAGTGCTGCTCGACCCGCTGAGGATTTTCAGTCGATTTCTACGAGCGAGGGGGTTTGCTTTAAACCCAGCGCAGAAACAATTCTCGGATGCTGAGAAATGGCGGAAGGATCACGATGTTGTGAATCTTTTCAACACCTTCGACCCCGCTGAATTTGAAGGAGCCAAACGATTCTATCCACGTTGGACTGGTAGGAGGGACAAGGTACCTATCCACTCGATATCTGTTATTTCAATGCTTATCGAGCGGCTAGAATGGTCTACCCCTATATGTTTATCGCCTAGCATCTCTGGCTCCTTTGCAGAAAGAATTAGACGCCGTTCCTGCGGAACGACGTTATCAGAGAATGTAAGTTGTCTTGTCCCCGTTATGAACGACAATTTTCACCTTGCAAGATGCGTTCCTCTAGAATAGCGCTTTACGAGCTCATGGTCCGTTTCGCCTTCCCTCTTTGTTCCCACCTCCCGCATCCGAGTAGTCCCACTCCCATAAGTTCAACGACAACCATAATCGATCTTGAGAATATATCTATTAGTTCAATGTGGCATCTCCGCAACCACCTTGCGGAAGCGTCCCGGCTCGCCACAGCGAATTACCCTGAGACTCTCAGTACTGTTGCAGTCGTCAACTCGCCATCCTTCTTTCCTACTATTTGGGGATGGATTAAGGTGTGAAAGCCCCTGCTCATCTGACTACATACATCCGCTGATCATTCCGCTTCTGTTTATGAAGGGGTGGTTTGACGAGGGTACGCGTAACAAGATTCATGTACTTGGCAAGGATCCAGGTCCTACTCTTCGGAACCTTGTCCATACACATGACCTTCCTAGGCCATACGGGGGCGAACTGGAGTGGAAATTCGAGGACGAGCCAAATCTCGACGACGATGCCAAAGCTGCTCTAGGTGGAGTAGTTCCAAAGGGACCTGTGATTTACTCAGATGGAACAGTAGTGAAGCCGTCATGAGTAATCTTTTAGATCGCAATGTCACTCCAGACTCTTAAACAATCCTTGAAGCTTCATGGGTCAATCTTTGATACGAGTAGAGTTCAGGTTAATGGACCACTAGACCAGTACCATCTGTACATCCATGGTACAGTACTACTAGTACTACTGTAATCAATTGTTTAACAAAGTCATTCAATTTTGGTTTCAGCAGAGAGCGACTCGAATCCCAACGGTCTACAGGGATCTATCTATACAAGTTAAAGTAGACTTTCACAACATGTACGTTAATTTTTGGTGATTCTCTCGTAGTGAGAATGTACTTCAACAAGAAAGAGAGACGGTGCAATGTCGAAAATGCCGTTCAGCTCTTTGTCCTGTCGAAGAATCCAAGATATGTATATTGCAAGAACCTCAATCAGGTCCAAACAGGGTTCCACACTTGCATCGCATCCTCTTTCTTCACCCCGAGGGCTTCCCACACACCTCTCGCCAGCATCTTCTCCGCGCGACTCAAAAACAGCACTACCGTCCCAAACCGCTCTACTTTGCCAAACGCTTCCATATAACCTCTCACCTTCTCAGCATCGCCCTTGTTCACATTCAACACTTCTTGGAAGACGGTCAGGATCGATATGAACAACGTCGGTTCGAGTGAGATCTTGAAGAGTGTTGGGATGTTCGACGGTGGGATACTCTGCAATTCGAAGTTCAACAAAGTTGATTGATGCGGTAACGAGTACAATCGCTCACCAAAATGAGACCCCAACGCACCGCCGTCGTAGGCTCTACATCCCACGCCCTCGTGAAATCAAACCACGTTTTCGGCGGTTTCTCAGGAACTACGGGCTCAATCATTGCGTGGGTAGGTGTACCTGAAGCCTTGGGTAGCGGTGACGCCTCTTTCGGCATCGAAAAACTGTTCCTTGTTGGAAATATAGTATTTTCTCCGGATGCACGAAAGATACCACCACCAACACGACTAGGCTTGCTGCTCTCTCGCGCTTGTTTCGCGTCCTTGAAAGTACGCGGTTGCTCATGTTTCGCAGCCGAGGACGGCAGAGGAGTAGCAGCATCTGCAGAAGTAGGCAAAGTGGAAGTAGGTATTGTTGTCGGGGTTTCAGACTTGAGAGAACGCGTAGATACAGGTCTGAGAGTCTCAAGGTTGGTTGTCGACGCAGTCGTTCCAGTCGAGCTAACTTTTGATGAGGTGGCACTTTCAATTTGATGGGCGTCTAATGAAGAGGAACTAGAGACTGGACTAGCTTCAGATGGGTCAATGATCTTGATAGGAACCCTCCGTCGCTGGGGCACGTGGATTGATGATGGAACTACGGTTGGCGATTTAGATGTCTACTTAATAGTCGGACGAAAGTTTTTGTGATAAATTTATGATAGACGTACCTTCGTCCTCTTTTGTTCGAGCAGTTTTTTAGCGCTCTTCAATTCCTCCTGGATAGCGACGTTGGCAGGTTCCCGCTTCAAAGCTTGTGTCAGGTCTTGGAAAGGTGAATCTAGTCAATATGATTTGGAACATATCGAATGGCGCGTACCTTCTGCGGCTTCATCCACTTTGTCTATCGCCAGTCTAGCTTGACCTCTCCTATACAGTGCTTTCGCATTCAGGGCGTTCAATTTCAGCACGGTTGTACAGTCTCGTTCTGCGTCCTCATTTCTGGACTGACCATGAACATCCCAGCGTCAGACTTAGGATCACAGAGAAACGTACTTGCCTAGTTTAAGGTATGCCGCTGCACGGTTTAATGGGAACGTATAGTCCTTTCCATCTGCAAGAATGGCAGCAGTATAGTGCCCAATCGCGTCCACATAATTTCCCGCCTTGAAAGAGGCATTTCCCTAGAGAAGGCGCCTCAGAACAGCCGTAGAGGTGTTAATGAAGGACAGTATCTCTGACTTTTTCTTTTTCGGCTTGAGCTTTTGTGCTAGCCATGAGATGAAAGAGAATTTTGATATATTTGCGGTTGTGGTTGGTAAGTTTAAATCGAATTCACGTTCCGACCTAAATTACATGAAATAAATTACATACACTTTGGGTCGCCCCTCCGCGTTACCCACAGAACACGACATGCATCACTCCCCATCAATCCAGCCATACAGTCGTGGACACATATGTCACTCATATGTACATATGAATGGTTGTGATTCTCCCCTTCTCACTGCTGACAACTGTAAGTACCGACTCGGAGCTCCATCCATACGACCTCCGTTGCGCACTGTCAAGTGTTACGTACGTACGGGTAAGTTGTTAGTGTCCGTCGGCGCGGCCATGTTGTCTCCGTGAAACCAGGCTTGAGGTCTCGTCAGAGCCCGGTAGTGCGACAGGGTGACTGATGATATATGATACTGTAGGTACCTCGATGGCTCTCAACGTGCCAGTCACTCAGGTAATGCGATTACCTATCGAGCCGTATTGACCTGTGCAGCTAAGGTGGTCGCGGATGAGAAAGAGGGAGACTCTGGGAGATAGGTTGGGTTGATCCTGCGCGTTTCCAACGAAGCTGCGGGGTTAATGCTGAGTAAGGATCTGGCTGCATTGCTGCAGTACTCTGCCGTTGTCTGGAATTCGGCAGTCTATAGCACTCTGAGGCCTATCTCGTCTATATGCGATGGGCCTGAGGTTTCATAATATTATCGATCTAGCTCACCAATCTCTGAGCACTGATTGGCAAATGGAGATTTTCGTCTCAGTACTTTGGAATAACTGTGCTGGGACAACTTGGTGCTCATCGACTTCTCAAAAGACCACAAACACTCCAGTTCCTGCTTTTCGATCGACAACTATGAGAACGAAAGTTTAATCATGATGAAACTTCACAATGTGAGCCCATGTACTCAGGTCCATTACATGTTACATACGCGCTGCGGCTGCCGCAAGGATGACATCTGCTGCCTTTTCGGATATCTGCAAGAAGCCTCTATAAAGTACGCTTGATTTTCCAAAGTAGCTCCGGGTTACTCACCATATAGGTTGAGGTGGTTATGAAAAATCCGGGAACATTGGGCCAAGCGCTAACATCGACAACTCTGAGGTTGTCTATCCCTCTCACTTTGAAGTTCCCGTCAAGGACGGCATTGGGATCTAAGTCATTATTGGTATTAGTCCAAATTCTCCGATTAATGTCTCTAGTCGCCTACCATCATCTGGCCCAATTGAATTAGTGCAGCATGCGTGATGACCTGCATTACATGGAAATTAGGAAGAAAGGGATAATCAGGCACCTGTAATATATACCAAAGACACGGTTAAAGATGAAGTTTTCGATCTCCTCGTCCGTTGTTACATTGGGTCCAGGAGCGATTTCCGTCTCCACTAAGAGACCAATTGGTGTCGATTCCACAAGACTTCTGGCACGTTTGATGCCCTCTCTGATCGCAGCAACATCTGCAGGACCGCCAGGTGCTTGAAAGTGTAACTTTTGTATGTCCAAGGGGTCTTGTGGATGAGAACCTGTCAATCTTACCGTGCCCTTCGTAGAGGGATGACTGGTAAGGCAGCCCCAGGTGCAATTTGGACACCATAAGCCATTACATTTGAACTAGAGTTACACAGGAGAATCTTCGTGGCAAGTGTGTCCAATGACAGATGAAGTTGTCCAGGATGGGATTGCTGAATGGCTGCTAATCTTCCACGTACCGATGATCGCTCATGATGTTCATCGACAGTGACACTGATGGTGCTAACACCAGTTGCAGCATCGCCTGCCAAGCTATTGAGATCTGGAATTGGAAGGCCAGCCAAAGTGAGAGACGTGACAAGTGCGGTGACTTGTGCATCTAGGAAATTCAATCAGTGTGCTTTCAGAGATCGTCTAGAAGAGCTGACTGCTGACCGAGGAAGGTAGGATTTGCAATGAAAACATCTAATGGAAGAGTGCTCGTCTTCATCCATCCATTGAAGCCATGGTCTGGAGCCAGAAGGGGTGTGAGATATAGGTTATCCTCAATGCGGCGGAAGTAATTTTGCATGTTGTTCCTCGACCATGTCTGGTCGTTGAATGTGTTCGCAAGCCCATCAAAGTCCTGTCGAGTACCAGCCAGGATATTGATCATGGCATTATGAATCTTTACAACATAGTTGTGTTAGCAAACTTGATCCGTTGTCAATCGATAAACGCTTACCGTTGAACCTCCTAGTGCGCGAGCCCTGGGGTACCTGCGAATATACAGGATGTCGACATTCTGTACAGAGGAAAATCTATGATAACCCACCATTGGTCATTTCTCGTGACGGAAAAGCCATCAGGGTATTCTTGATAGGTATAATTAAGCTCAATTTGCAGATCTACCAAGATCAGTCATTGATACTATACATCCCCCAATATTTCGCAAATACCTTCGAGTGATCGGAGATTGTAGCCCGGAAGTGTTGTATTGACATTAACCGTGTCATGACCAGCGTCTACGAGGAGAACTAAGGAGCCAATGGGTCGTTAGCGAGTCTGGATCAGAGCATGAAAAAGCATTGACCAGAGTAGCCGGACTCTGCAAGTCGAGACGCAAGAGGTCCACCTCCAGCACCAGCTCCGACGACGATGAAGTCGTAGTCAGCATTGACGGTGCTCGGACATGCGGGGAGGGAAGAAAGTGCAACGCCGATGAGATAAAAAGCCCAGATACTGGAAGCAAAAAACATCAGAAACGGTTGACAAATGGTGCACTGAAATAACTTGAGATCCCGGTTTATATAACTTGTACAAGTATTAGCGGGAAAGAAAAAGTGGGAAATCTTACATATGTACATAAGTGGTCCTGATCCGAGTCTATCAACTCTGACGTTTTCGTAATTCGCAATCGATACGTCCAGGTAAAAAAACAATTTCCAGGTATGTGGCTCCACAACCTGTGAAAAAATTAGCACTTTTGGGGACTCAAACTCCCATAGAATCGGATACGCGATATCCAATGCGTCAACAGTGAACACCGGAGACCCGTTAACAGCAGCCGTATTTCCTGGACATTTAGCATGACAAGACATATTTCAAGAAAAAAAAAGTAAACATCCCGAGCTTACATAGCTCAACAAGTGACTTGACCTAGTAAAGAACAGTCAGAATTCTCAGTTGGCCACTGGTAGCCGAATGACTTCTAATAAACACCGACCATCTTTCCACGAGGAATATCGAGAGGTCTGAACAGATGACTTGAGTCACAAGGAGTTGGAGCCGAAGTGATTTCGTAATTGAGGAGAAAACATATGTACCGCCGGTATGGTTCTCAATAGGGGTGCTCAATTCTCTGTTCAGTTCCTTCATTTCACTTTTTTTGACGAAGCGGACTTTCGGCAATTTCCACGAACTACGAACAGAGAATCGAGGGTACCTGTTCGTAAGAGTTCACGACGTCAGTTCGACGCCTTTCTGCTCGGAGTTTGGATCATTCTCTCCTTCCGCAAGCCTGCTGAGCCCTCCTCATCGATCAAATCACGATAATTTCGACACGATAATTTCCATCCTCTACACTCAAAATTTAGATCGGAATTTGAAAGGAGAAATCGAACAGGAATTCACCAGCTTTTCGGCAGTTCATCAGGCGGGGTGTAAATTTGTCAAAAAAAAGTGAACAGAACGGACTGAACAGAGAATTGAGCACCCCTAATAGAAACTCGATATAATAGTCAATCCACGTTCGAGACAAGATATACGTGTGACTCACTAGTATCAATAGTTATAACTACTGCATATACAATCCGACTTCATACTCTCCTTTCGCGTGACGCTCAGTTCATCCCAGATGATATCGGAACTGGTGCTGTAGTAGAGCTCAATATGATAGTTGTTTGTAATACTTCATCACATTTCACTGTCTTTCCATTGCAACCACTTTAAATAGATCTTTTGTTCCATCGGAATGTGGCTAGACCAAAATAATTGTTCATGACTACTGGTTCGACAAATAATCATTATGGATGGAACCATGAAAACTGACCTTCATGTGTTTACGGTGCAACAATATCCTCTTGCTAGGTTCGAATTCTTTGTCCCATTATGCATGGGTTACATTCTTGAACTCTTGACCTGGAACAACTCCCAACGTCGAGCTCTATCTGTGCAGGTTGTCGTTGACGAGTCACAAGTAAGTAAACAGAAAAACTCATTTGGTTTGAGATTTGTCAAACGAACACACCTTTCTCCTTTGACTCGTATTTCCCTATTTCTTCTCGGTCCTGCTCTTTTGTGCAGGTTATCTGAACCCATTTGACGAACCCGTATACATGCCGAAGCAGCCGTTACCCGTAGTGTGAGGTTACACAAATAGGCTCGATCATTTGCCTGGCAAAAATTACACGTTAATCAAAGATGAAGACGAGAGTAAAAAATTTATAGAATGTCATGCACTACAACATCTTCTGTCGCGATAATTGGTTGGCTGGCACGTAGTCCTCAAATATGCTATCAGGGCGAGGTTCGCCGCAGACCTGAATGACAAATGCTCCAACAAAGATCGATGAGACAGGATTCGCTGTGAGACTCTGAAAGAAGGAGAACTGGTAGAGCTGAAAGGGATTCAGATGTGGTGCAAGAAATGGTACCGCTGCCATAATCGAGCATGAGTAGGGCTGAGTAGGGCATAAACAAGATTAGAAATCAAAGATAGAGGATATGTAAGTAACAGCGTGCACAGAGGCCAGAGATCCTCAGAGAACAGAGCAGATGCAGCTGCTAGAACTTGATGATATCCACGTAACAACGCCCAGCACCAGTGAAGGTTTCTACAAATTTCCCCCAGGACCGACTCGCACAAACTGCTGCTTATCTCTCCTGGGACAAAATATGAATCGATTCCCAAAAGCTCGACATCCATCTCGTACAGACAACGGCAAAACAGATCACCATCTGGTCGGGCGGGTATATCTTCGGACGGCCAAAAATCAGTCAACAACAAGCCGAAATGGCAGAACTCGACACCCGAAGTCAAAGTAAAGTCCTGCTCGCCATCGTCGCTGCAGGGCTCACGTCCGCAATGGATGTTAAAGAAGCATCGGTGACCGTGCACAATCTTGCAAGTTGCACTATGCTGGCGCCTGAAAAAATCTTACACGAGTGGCATCGAGAGAACCTTCAAACGGTACATACTGATCGTGGCTATTGCCGAGACTTATTAAATACTTGAGTATGCGTGCTTGAGCCTCGAGTCTTGACGCCAAAAGAGTGACAAAAGTCAGACAAAGTGACTTGATAGTATGACACGCGTAATGCGATGTACATAAACGGCATCCCCGATCGCCACGGCCGCGCCCGGCGCCCGTGGTTACATAAGGAGTATTATGTAAGTAACATCATTGATTGAGTCCAATGACTTCATCAAGACTTGCTTGATCTCCATAAGTTTACTACGCAAGAGAACTGCATCGATGAAGCTCCAGGTTAATTGTTAAGGCCTAAGGCGTATACCTTCAATCTATGTGAGGTTAAAGGAATGTTCAAATTGTAAAAATGGATTGTATCCTGCAGCTCTCCTTTTTCCAACCTTTTTCGCGTAATGTCTTCCGCACAACCGAAATGCTGAGTCATTCTAGTATGTACTTTACTTCATCGATCGCCTAATCCACTGCACTGTTCAGAATATTTAAGTTGTCCCATGTTTTCGTTATTTACATATATCAGTCAAGTACCATTCCTCAGATACAAAGCTTCAACCTCGTTAGGCACTGAGGGGAACAACCTTTGTCTATCTTACGTCCCTACGCCCGCATGCCATCCAGCAGCACTGACACTCAACACTCTACGCTGGCGTTAAAGATCGCCTCAGAGAAACCCTTCAGCAGGCACTTCTTCGACAAGAATAACAGAGTGCAGCGTGGCATCTATTTCAAGGTGCTCTTCGGCGGAGTATTCTCGGTGATCTTGGTTATTTTTACCATCCTTCCTATTTTCTGGGGAGCACTATGGAAGATACCTGCTCGGAATCTCGATGGGTGGGTCATAGTGAGTTCCACCACATTCATAAGCGTTTTACTCTTGACAATGAGTATTTCCTTAAGGACTTTGATGGAGACTTGATAGGAGAGACCGTTGTCAAAGCGCTGATATCTGAACGAACGAGCTCTTCAAGCAAAATTAAGTGGACCGCCATACCCTCAAGCCAATTCGCCGATGGCCTCGATCAGTTGGCCAATGCAGTGAGGGAGGAAAAGACTTGGGTAGCCGTCGCGAGTACGTCATTCATGTTCTATTCTTTTTGCCTGTCACTTAAGTATCTTGGCTAGTACATGCGGGATCTACAACACGCTTGCAAGCATCATACACAACTCCAAACGCTTCTTATGATGGTTCCGCAGCGATGACCATTTATGGCGACGAAGCGCGCAATGAGAATGCATAGTGAGTCTTGTCGAGATTGATTTGTTTCCTCTCTCAACACATCGATTTTCAACAGCCGAGGTCTAATTATACCATCGGTACGGTCTTTTCTTCTTCTATCGCTAATCGGGTTCCATGCTCAATGCCTCAAAAAATAGGCGCAAGGAGCTCTTGATATGATTTCACAAAAGTTTGCCCTCCAAATGGCAGCCCAACGGTTGTCACAGGCTTTGAATATGACTGCGATACTTGCAACATCGCCTCAGACTATTGTTACCCCAATATCATATACGCTACATAATGTCGCGCCGTTCGACAACCCTGTGTACGCCTTTTCCAATCTTTTGCTAGAATGGGATACTGATATGTACTTACTGCACTGACAGTGCATCAGGCGTAACTTTTGTCGGCCTGATATACCAACTCATTCTGTCATTCTTTGTTGTTGTACGATGCTCTTTCATCTGGTCACTATCATTATGTGTGTCCCTCATACTCTTCCAGATGATCTGTAATGGCGCCCGTGATGCGGCAAGGCTGAACCAGAACTTGTCTCTGCGATCCCTCATAATTACTCGATTTGCATCATCTTTTGGTGCTTATTTCTTCGTTTCGGTATGCATGCTTCTTGATTCATTTTCATCTTTCATCACGATTAAACGACGTTCTTTCTTAGCTGTTTTACGCTTTGGTTAGCGTTGCATTTCAACTTGATTTCACGAGAAAGTAGGTTGCAAAATAAAGACTTTTGTACATCCCATTTATTTCGATCAGGTTTGGCCACAGTGGATTCCTCGTCTTTTGGATGTTAAACTGGATTGGAATGCTCGCTGTGTAAGTTTCTTGGGCTTACATCATACATGAGTATCTAGCTAACCTCTCCGGCCAGTGGCCTTGCGCTGGAGTCACTTATAACCCTACTTACTGTACGATTCATTCCTTTCTTTATGATCCTCTGGATCATAGGTACGTGAAATTTCGTTGCTGTAAAGTTGAATGGTGCTGACGGGAAACATAGTCAATGTCTCTGTCTGTATATATCCCATCGAGGTCCTGCCCATAGTCTTCCGTTATGGATACGCGACACCTTTCTATAACGTCTCTCACGCTGTACGGTGTATCGTCTTCGGGACGAAGAACAGAGGTTAGGCCTTCTTATTCGTTCCTCTAGGATCTGCGTGGTGACTGACTTTGTGACAGTTGGCATGAACTTCGGAATTCTACTTGTCTGGGCTGCCATTTCGTGTATCACACTTCCTCTCATTCAATGGTTTGTGCGGCGGAGAGATATCTCACAGGCGAGCCATGCACCACCATAGATGTCTTAGGCCGCCTTCTATGGAGGCAACCAATGGCCCTTGCATTGCAACGATTGATTGTGCGTCTAACTTACCATCAGAGCTGAAAAAAACTGTCAGCTAGTCATTCTTTGAGAATGGACATTCGTATAGTCGTTATTGCTTTATATAATTGCTTACTATTCTATGTTTAATGTGGTCGGTACATATAATTACATGTATAGAGTGGATTGCAGTATGTAGATCACATTGACTTAATCGCAACTGAGAGTCCAATGAGAGTCGACCATCCCACCAGGGCCTATACGGTCACTCATGTATTCATGGTCGACCCAATTTTAGAGCCCTCCAACTGTGTTATGTAAAACCGTCGTTGCCAGAATGTTACATACCGCCGTTGCGGTATCCTCAAGTACATCTACTGACGAGAAGTAGAAAACTAAGAACACATCACATTATTAGTGCACAACGATTAGCATTTGGATGACGAGATCAACAAGAATTGCTCCCTACAAATTAGTGAAAAAAATGAAGTGCACGACTGGCTATACTGGCTACAACACAGGGCCTGACCAGCATGCAACTACGTAGTGTAACCCGAGGAAGTTTATATTGACGAAAAGTCAGTAAGAAATGCATATAAAGCAAGAGTTCGGGAGTAAAAGCAGATGCTGGGACCCCCAATAAATAAATAAGCAATCAAACCCGTCCCGGCACCAAAAAAAAACGTAAAATCAAGAAGGAAAAACATGTCATAACATCGGGTGAATGGAATATCGAAAAAAGAAAGGTATCTCGTACGCAACGGAGCGTACTTCTAAAGGGGGTGCTCCGTCCAATGCAAAAAAAGAGGTCATACAAGGTTGCCATAGCCGTCTACCAATTCATACTGCTCTCGCGAAGGACCGGTGTGGAGATGATGTTGGTCGAAACGTTGCGTCTCTGGATCATGTTCTGCTGCTGCGAGGAGCTTTCACCAGTGGTGCTTTGCTGGTATCCACGCAGAGAGTCTTCAGCGAAGTAGAAGCTGCGACGACGTTGTCCTCCAACACTGTCCTGGTCGAAGTCGCGACCGTCGGGACGGACGCCGATGTACTGCTCGGGAGGTGGGTCGGAGAGACGGCGGTGAGCGAGCTCGCGGCGGCGTTTCCATGAGCGATAGACGAGGAACACAAGGACCAAGAGGGCAATGCCGCCGAGCGCGCTAACGACACCGATGATGGCGTCCTGTCTTGTTTTGCCACTGTCCGAAGTAGCGCCTGAGGAGTCTGGACTTGCTCCATCCGGGCCTGTGTTTGGATCTGGAACGGCGTTGAGGCTGAAACCAGGGTTGACGTGGTTCGCGAGGGCCTGAGCGACTGGACCATTAGCATCGGTGTAGAAAGCCGAATTTTTGGCTCGAATCATGGCTGCGAGTTCATCGACCATGTTGCTCGGAATATATCCGAGCCAAGTTGTCCCGAGCTGACTCTGGTCACTGGGGTTCTGGTATGTGGCGGGAATGTATACCTGCAGCGCAAAGGGGAAAATCTGGTCAGCTGGAAAAAAGTTTAGTTGTTAAATTGGTAAGAAAGAAACATTGGAAAAACTTACATTTCAGGTTGAGAGCGGTCTGAATGATGACAGGGATCCAAGCAAATATTTGACTAGAGGAATCCTGGTTTGATGCAACGAAGGGCCAGTTCAATTCATCATTGAAGAGAAGGCTGATCAATGTATATTGTTTCGGAACCAGATTCAAATCCAATGGACTTTGTGGATAGATCCTATTTGGTAGTCCTGAGGGCAGTGGAGCAACAGATAGAGTCGTAGCCGTGGTAGGAACAGTTGCTGGAGTGGTTGTTGCCGCATCAGGATTCGAATTGGTCGGTGGTAGTGTCGTGGTGGGCAGACTCGCCACGGCAAGAGAAGACTCCGTGAGCACAAAGGATAATGATGGGTTCACCGAGGGTGTTGTTTGAATATGAGTTGATGTCTTGGTGGTTCCTCCGCTGGGAAGATCTGAACTGGGACCTGTAGTAGTTGAGTTGGGGAAGGTGATTGTGAGGCCAGTGCTGGATGAAAGGGTCGACTCAGAGGACGATACCGATGTAGGACCTGATGTAGTGCTGGGATGAACGGACGAAGGACTCTCTGAATTTGGCTGAGAGGTGGACGAAGGGACTGTAGTCTGAGATTTGGAATGATCGGCGTGAGAGCTAGAAGGATCGCCTGTAGGCTCAGAACTGTAGGAACTCGATGTAGGACCATCTGAGACTGACGTCGGACTCGATGTAGGACCATCTGAGACTGACGTCGGACTCGATGTAGGACCATCTGAAACTGACGTCGGACTCGAAGAAATTTCGGTCGTGCTCGAGGGATGATGGTGGAAGATAGTCGATAATAAAGAAGACAGTGGGTCATCC
>JAGGAS010018845.1:0-24155 GCA_017657355.1 Termitomyces sp. K1Ac | reverse complement strand
CCGAGGAGTTTGGCGTTGAGAGTGACCATGCCGGAGGCGATGAGGTCAGAGGCGTCGTTTTCGAGGGCAGAGAGGGCCTTGGAGGGGGACGAGGGGACGACGGACTGGATGTGGCGTTTGACGAGGACGTTGAGGTCTTCGCTGTTGGAATGTGAGACGAGAAGAGAGAAAGAGAGCGACATGACATACATTGGGACACGAAGTGGTTCGCCGTTGAAGAGAGGAAGTACATGGACATGGAGTGTGCCCCAGGGGTCAGCAGAGGTAGTTGCAGCGAGACTGGGCTGTGGTGGCGTAGGGAGAGCAAGGGTGGATGCAGAGGGTGCGGTTGTGATGGGAGGGGCGACGATGGAGGCGGTGAGATTGCCGAGCCTGTGCATTTCGCGGGAGACGAGCTTGGAGTCGTAAGTGCGGCCATAGGAAGTCTGGAGGAGTGAGCAGAGGACGAGGAGAGGACGAGTGGCGCACCTTGGACGGCGAAGAGTGCGATTTCACGGGAAGCGGTGTTCCCATTGTGACGGCGGAAGCAAAGCGGGACTAGCGCCACACATGTTTTCTCTTGTTCGTCGTCATATCACACACCGACCATTTACACATCGCTCGTTTACCGTTCTCGCACTAGAATCCTCTGCAGACGACTCTTGTGCCGCCGTTGTTTCTTCTGAACCGCGTATTCTCTCAAACGTCGTCATCAAACAGCACAACATGTCTGCATGTTCTCTTTTTTCATTCTTGCATCACTGACTCTCTCTAGCCACCAGGTCTATGGCGGAATACACCCAAAGTACGCCATCCTCGGCCACCAGCACAACATGGTCAGTTCTTTTTCTTGCGATGTTGACCACATTCTGACCGTTCTGCAGCCGCTCGCCGTAGAACGGGCTCTCAAGGAAGCCAACGTCGACGTGCGCAAAGACATTGACGGGATCGCATTCACTCGTGGCCCAGGCATCGGCGGCTGTCTCAGCGTCGCATCCAACGCCGCAAAATCTCTCGCCGCTGCTCTCGGCCTGCCTCTCGTCGGCGTCCACCACATGGCAAGCCGCGCGCGCTCTTTTTTCTTTTCTCATCTCATCTCACCTTTTTCCTAGCAAGCCCACGCCCTCACACCTCTCCTCACCTCCCATCCCAATCCCCCAAAATTCCCCTTCCTCACCCTCCTCGTCTCAGGCGGCCACACTCTCCTCCTCCTCGCCTCTTCCCTCTCCTCCTTCCGCATCCTCGCAACAACCCCAGACGAGAGCATCGGCCGCTCATTCGACAAGGTATCCCGCCACCTCCGCATTCCATGGACCGCACTCGGGCCAGGCGCAGCTCTCGAGCAATTCTGCGCCCAGCCATACGACGACACCCAGCTCCCAGAGCTGCTGCCTCCGTACCCCCGCCCATGCAAAGCCCAGCTCGCGTTCTCGTATTCGTCCCTCCACTCGTACGTCGAGAGATACCTCGATGCCAAAGGCGGCTTCGACAACATCGACACGCCCACCCGACTTGCCCTAGCTCGTGGCTTCCAGACCGCCGCCGTAGCCCAGCTCGAAGAAAAACTCCTCCTTGCATTCGACTGGTGTATAAAGCAAGATATCCATGTCCACGACGTCGTCGTCAGCGGAGGCGTCGCTAGCAACACCTTTCTCCGCGAACGGTGAGCATCACTCCGCAATCACCTCCCTGTACTCAAACCCCTCTAGCCTCGCTGCATGTGTAGCAAAAGTCGACTCTGAATCACCCATAACCCTCAGTTTCCCTCCACCTGCGCTCTGTACAGGTACCCACTCCTCTCCATCGTTCCTTTCCCAAACTAACCCAGCCTAGACAACGCCGTCATGATCGCCTGGGCATCCATGCACCGTTTCCTCGCCGGAGACCACGACCCCTACACGATCGACCTCCTCTCAAAATGGGACATCGACACTCTATCCCCCTAGCTCTTCAAAAAAAAAGTATATTATCTGGATCGACTACACACTAACTAATATAATAAAACATACACTAGCAATTACAATTACAACGTAAGGTCCATGAAATCTTCATTCTGAGAGAGCAAACTATCCTGCGAAGACGTCGGTTCAAGCTGCCACGGCGCTCGGCGGGGTGCGGGTACCATCCTGCCCAGAGCTGGCATAGCAGGAAACGCCAATACCCCACCCATCCCTACCTCCATCCCACCCTCACCCTCATCCACCCTTCTCCTCTTCATCGCTCCAGCCCGCCGCGCATCCAACTTGTCCAACCTCGTAAGCAAATCATCCTTTCGTCGAATACGCGTAGACGGCGCAGCACCATTCCGTGGTTTCCTCCTCGCCTTAGCCTTGGGCTTCAATTTCGTCCGACCGTCTATAATCTGGTCCCACATCGCATCGAGCGGGTCGGGCGGGAGATCCACGGCCATGTCGTCGTCGTCCTCCGCGTATGGTGGGTTCTCATTCCACCCCACATCTCGATGCACGGAGGGAACAACAGGTGTAGACCGTCCCTCTCCATTCTCTGGGTCTTCATCGAAATCAGGCTCATCGGGGTTGGCAAACGTGAACAAGAAGCGGTGGTTGCGGGTATCATCGCCCGCTGCGAACCAAGGATCCATAACGGCATTGTTTTCCAAGGTTGGCGGGGGAACAGCTGCAAGCGTGAGCTGTGTTCTCCGTGCTGGTGGAGGCGGCGCCGGGGCGTGTTGCCTTCTCCGCACAGGCTGCGAACTCGACGCTTCCCTCTCCTCATCGGCATCATCCTCCAGCTCAGCCGCCCTCCTCTTCCCTCTCCCCCCCGGCCCCCTATTCATCCTCGCCTCCTCCGTCAGCGCATAATCCTCAACCAACCCAGGATGCACCTGATGCAAAATACTCCCCGGTACCCACATCCTCATCACACTATCCGGCTCAGGCGGCGGCTTCTTCGTCGGCTTCGTCGGCTCAGGCGGCTCCTGCAGCCCCCTAATCGCCTCCCTCGTCATTCTAACCAGCTGCACCGGACACACCTCCACACGGTACTCAAAGAGGTTACCAGTCGACACATGCCGACGCGTGCTCACGATCCTCGATATCAAAGGATACGGATCCGGGATCTCCTCGCGGCGCAAAGGCGCCTGCGAAGCCTGCTGAGGCCGATTCTCAAATGCACCGGCGATCCGAGCAAGACGAGCCTCCTTCGACGGCTTATCGATCGGCGCGAGGTACTGCCTGACAAGCGCCGCAGACGTGCCTACGCCCTCCGCCCGCGAGGGCGTAAGCGCACCACGGACCACGCGATCCTCGTTCCCCGACCCCGCTCGTTTCTCGCGCTCCCTCGCGTCGGCCTCCAGCGCCGCGCGCCGGAGGACGTGCATCACCGCCCCGTCCCACACGAGGTCCCGAAAGCGCTTGACGAGGTTATCGCCCCACGCCCACTCAAAGTGCGCCTCGCAGAACCCGACGAGCTTTCGGAGGTTCATCTCCCGGTTGTCGAGCACGGGCCCGCCGCCGCTGGAGATTGGGTTCGCGTAGAACTCGAGTATCTCGAGGTTGGGGAAACTGTTGGGGATTCGGTGTTTTGAGCCCGGGAGGAAGCCGCGTGAGTTTGTCGCGAGTTCGGTGTTCATTTCTTCTCTCCAGCGAGCGAGGAAGGGGAGGATGTGTTGTCCTTTTGCTTGGTATTCCCTCAAGAGGGAGTCACCGAATCCACATTTGGCTAATCCCAAGGAGTGGACGTGTCCAAACCCGTGGACACCCTATGTTTTTTTTTGAGTTGGCGGGAATTGAAGATTCAGATGTAACCGCGCACATTGTCGTAATCCCCTCCGTTCAGGAGCGCATACAGGATAAGCCCGCCTCTTGTCAAGCCGTGAATCCTATCAGCCGAATACACCGTCACTTGAGGATTCTTGCTCGAACTAGAACCACTATTCTGCTGCGCCGCGGCGTCAGATCTATTGCCTGACAGTGTAGAACTCCAACTTTTGACAAACAATGAGAACAAAACGCATCCCCGTCATGGAAATCGCTTACTTTCTAATAATTGTGCGTCCGCCGAATACCAACGCGTCACAGTCGTCGGTCAAGATAGCATCAATGTAGCCCTTGCTATTGAGATAAGCCAACTCGGCCTCGGCTTCACCCATGGCCTGTAAAGATTTGAGTGCTATGGTATGTAGGAACAACGTTGTAGATTATACTGACCTCTCTATATTCCATACCAAAAGCTTCAATCATCTCCTTGAACAGTCGACTCAGAGGATGCGAACCGGATTTTCCCTTCTTGCTGCCACGCTTGGTAGAGTCAAAAACTACATTACACTCCATCAATAAATTCTTCCTCACCTTGATTTTCGGGCGCTTTCTGCCATCGAACACGAACAGGGGTATCAGAGGGAGCGTAGCTGAGCACGGGCTGATTTAGATAATTCAAACGCTAAACCAAGGGGGGGAAAGGCATACCCAGATTCGCAAGGCGGAAGAACAACAATCGAAGTTGTGGATTTTCACCGCCCTTGCTTGAGTAGGAATGCGTCAACCAGATGCTCACGTCAATGCCAATTCGATAAGCCCGCCTAACGGATTTTTTTTTCAGCATACAGCACAAAAAATGAGAGAGACTTCTTCTTCTTACTTGGACGACGTGTTATCCTCAAACCCATCCTTGACGGCAAGATGTGCAAGAGATCGCTGCTGTCCCGCGTCCTTGATAAGCTTTGAGAAATTTATGAATGATTATTAGCTTTTTGATTCCAGGTACCAGGGTGGTACATAGGAAAAGCGAGATTACCTCCCAGAGGCCTGAAACGCCCATATAGACGCGTTACTTGGGGTATATGATGGGGTCTTGTGGGATGTCTCCATGCATTCACCGGGGCTTGCTTCCAAGCCCAAAACAGAGACAAATTCAGGCATCGCGATACGTCACATCATGTGATTTGGACTTGTCACGCTTGTCCTTTAATTTCGGAATCTTCCAACTTGTCGTTCGCCTGACTATGCCCGCCTTTCAACCCCTCAGCACCAAGAGGAAAGCCGATGACGAAGAGGAGTCTTCTAGGAAGCGTCTCGCGCTTGAAACTAGCTCTTCATCAAGAGCTGAGGAATATTGGATGGTTCAATGGCAAGTAGTACTTGTACTTCAATTGGCAACAGCGTCTGAAAGTGATATCTCATAATGCTACATTCAGGAGAAATCCCCAAACCAAGAAACATAAAACTTGGGACGGCGATGCCGTCTTAGTCGCCAATTCCAGTAAAGCTACATTATACGATATAGACGGGAAAATGTATGCCTCTCATCCCTGCCTGGTTACCTGACGTCTCTGATTCGCTTTGAAAGACTTGGTGTTGGAAAAGTTACGTGGCCACTGGAAGAAGGCAAGGAGCTTCTTGTCGCCAACAAGGTGATTGAATTAGATCGGCCTCTGACGAAAAACGAGTATCTCTCCGGTCGGGCTTTTGGTGGTTCCTCTTCGACTGCGCCGGAAACTCCACCGGTCTCCCTTCACAAACATCGACTCAAACCGTTCGTTCCGCACAAGGTCGTCAACCCCTCGTTATCAAAGCCCGCTCCGAAGCCACCTGCGCCTTTGCAGCCCGTCGATCCAATATCTGTGAGCGACAACACGCCGGAAATCAAAGCTGAAGATACACATTGGATAGCTAACTGGTGAGTGGATTATTTGCATCAAGGTCAGTTTCGTTCAAAGGACCATTTCCAGGCGAAAACCTCAACAGAAGAAACATCAGACTTGGGACGGTGACGCTTATGTATCGCTAACTCAAGGAAAGCTCGTGATGATTTCAGAGGACGGGAAACTGTGCGTGTCTTTCCTAGTGCAGGATTATATGCTCATACCATAGGAAGGATGGGTTCTGTTCCTTGGAAAGGAGATACTCTGTGTGCAGGCTATCGTACAATGATTGGCGGCAAGGAAGTGGAGCTCGATAGCCAAGTAGAGAGGTCCCAATTGCCTGACACGCCCAAAACGCCCGGCGGTGGCAACAAATCGTCCGCTGAAGAAGACCTCCCTGTATCTCTGGCTTCCCCGGAGAAGTTCGCCGATCATGTTTCCAGATTCGTTGCGCCAGCTTCGTTCTATGGCGCAACCGTTCCAAAGAAGACTAAAGGACCGCTGTAGGTTTCACGTTGCTCAGCGCATCTTACACTCATTTCTCCGGTGTGTAAGCCATGATCCAGATGCTGAAGACGCTGTTGTAATGAAAGCTCCGAACAAGGAGCATATCAATAAATTCAACAAGAAGTGAGTTTTTTTTTCAGTTGTCCAAAACATTTCGTTGAGTTGCAGGAATCTACCTGTGGTACCTGTCGTTCTGGACCCCATCCTGTCGCGTAGAATGCGACCACATCAATGCGAAGGTTCGTATCATATGGGTTTCTCTCATACCATACCTTTTAAAATGCGATCGTCGTTTCGATAGGCGTCAAGTTCATGTACGAATCTGTGATGGGTCTCCGAAAACATGAGGGTCAAGGATGTATATTGGCCGATGAGATGTAAGTGTATATTATATTTTATTTTGCCGTCCGAAATCTCAACAGCTCGATCAGGGGCCTTGGTAAAACACTCCAGGTGAGGATGCTCCTTTAGCTTGGACCTCAATGCTTATGCGAGCCCGCATAGACGATAGCCCTCGTTTGGACACTCCTCAGTAAAGTGACAAGTCCCTCCTAGTCATGGATTTTGTGTGCTTATTATAGCTCGCTGCAGGACAAAATCCGTATGCTACCTCTACTCCAGTAGTCGAGAAAGTTTTAATTGTCTGCCCCGTTTCATTGGTCAACGTGGGTCTTCCTTTTTTTCAATCTTCCTTCCTCTGTTAAAGTTGGTGTATACAGAATTGGAAAGCTGAGTTTCACAAATGGTTGGGCAGAGATCGTGTAGGCGTGGTTACTTGCGACAAAGATAAGAAGACTGCACTTATGTTCATGAACGCGTGTGTACCTTTCTACGTTCTTCTTACGTTTAGCTAACGACAAGACGTAGGAAAAACCAAAAGGTCTTGATCATTGGTTATGAGCGACTTCGGACAGTTATGTATGCCGTTCAGTTTTCTAAAGCGCCCTGAATCGCTTTAAAGTTGATTCTAGAGATGATTTGGCTTCAATGGTGTAAGTTACAGGTTTCACGTCTATACTTCTTCCTCTGAAGAAAGACAAGACCGCCGATTGGCTTGATTATCTGTGATGAAGGTTAGAAATTTCTCCCTTGGATGTGAGAATCAGAACTTACGAGAGATACCACTGATAGGCCACAGATTAAAGTCGGCGAATAACAAGACCACGCAGATGTTCAAGGCCTTGCGAACTCCCAGACGGATAATATTATCTGGTACGCCAATTCAGAATGATCTTGGCGAGTTTCACGCAATGGTGCGCCTACCCGCAAATGCCAGTCATCTGTTTCTCTCACTCGGTCTATGCTATAGGCCGACTTTTGTAATCCGGGCTTATTGGGTCCGTCTCCTGTTTATGATAGGATGTCACACTCACTTTTCCTTAGATGAGTACAGCATATTCAAAAGAGTGTATGAAACTCCGATCCTCAGAAGTAGGGCTCCCGATGCATTACCAAAAGATATAGAGCTCGGTGAAGCTAGAACGGCCCAAGTTGCTTTATCTCGAATAATTGCTGTCCCTCTGTGTCTGATGCTCACTTGATCAGCTGCTTACCGTAGCAAGAAGCTTCGTACTCCGACGAGATGCCGCGATTTTGAAAAATATCTTGCCTCCAAAACGTTTGTCCCTTTCATTAATTTTCGCTTGAAGACTTTACGCTAGCAAACTAGACGAATATGTTGTCTTTGTCACTCCCACTGCTCTTCAACTATCTATTTTCTCGAAGATCCTTCATCCCGACAGATTGGACGATCTAGTGCAAAGCTCGACTGCCGAATCCCTCGCGTTGATTAATGTTCTCACCAAAGTCAGCAACAGTCCCATTTTGCTCAAAGCTACTGCCGACAAAGCAAAAGCGGATTCCAAGGAAACGCTACAGAGGTCGGGTGTAGAGGAAGCATCACGACTGATACCAGAGCATGCCCAAATTGACGATGTCACGTTGAGTGGTATGGACCACTGTGAAAACATCCACCTTCGCTTGTGACAAATCTTTCATCAGGAAAGTTGTGTGCTCTCGCAAGATTGCTCTCAATTATTCGTTCGGTATGTCGAGGCCATCTTCCATTGAGATCCTGATTTTGATTTCTCTTAGGAAACGGAAGAAAAATGTGTTCTAGTGTCACATTATACTTCTACTTTGAACATCCTTGAAGCATTTTGCCGAACGAAAAAGTATTCGTACTTCCGTTTAGATGGGTATTGACAAAAAACTTTTCTGTTATTGATTACCAGAGTTAACTGGACACAGACAGACCCCTGCGGCCAAAAGACAAGAGTTCGTCAACACTTTCAACAAATCCTCACGAAATCAAAGTTGTAAGTGGGAAAGACTACTTGAGACCATTTCTATAGCCTATGTCATGAACAGTCATTTTCCTCCTGAGTTCTAAAGCTGGCATGTTCTCTTTATATTTATGATTTGTCGATCTTTAACGACTTGTTTGTAGGGGGTATTGGGATCAACCTCATCGGTAAAATTAATACTCTTGGCTTCTACATGAGTTCTAAGCTTCTTGCAACAGGTGCGTCGCGGCTGTGTCTTGTAGACTCCGATTGGAATCCCAGGTAAGCATAGAATCGCAGAACTTACTTTGAACATGAATTCCTCCTGTCCAATAGTCACGACCTTCAATCTATGGCACGATGTCACCGGTAACACCATTTTGTATTTGCTATTCTTGCCCCTCACAATATTAAAAGAGACGGTCAAAAGCGTCCGGTTTATATCTATAGATTCTTGACTGCAGGAACGATTGATGGTACGTTGTCACGGCAAACAGTGACCGGCCATTACGCAGTCAATTGACAGTATACAGAGAAGATCTATCAGCGTCAGGTGACAAAATTGGGTCTGAGTAGCTGTAAGTACGTCTACATTGCGACTAAGACTTTTGTTCATATCTGTTCACCTTAGCTTTGATGGAATCTGTAGGAACATTCAAGTCTTCCCTATCTATAGCTTTACGATTCTGACGTTTTTAGGGTTCAACCAGCTCCAAAAGTGACTCGTTCACGAGGAAAGATGTCTGTTGTTATCGAACCTTTCCCTCTGGATAGATGCTGATATTAGTGGTAGCTTCGAGACATCTTCAGGATTGATCCCAATACCCCTTGCAATACGCACGACCTGCTCGAATGCCCGTGCGAAAGTCACAACATTCTTTATGATCCGCCAGCTCAAGAAGACGGACATGATGAAATGGAGACTGAGCAGGGATTCATGAAAGCATGCGATATCAAACCCGAGTTTATAGATAAAATGGACAGAGCGGTAAGTGCTGCCAGCTAGTCACAAAGATTTCCTCATCTCTGGTTAGTATTTGCAAAAAAAGAAAGCTGGGCTAGCTGCACTCGGCGAATGGACGCACATCAATTGCCTAAGGCCGTCGACCAGAAATGATATCCAGGATGATGCTCTTCGGAAGCTTATTGACTTCGACGATTCATTGACATCTACAATCGACACCGCTTTACCAAAGTCAAGAATTGACACGTTGCTGGCTTCCATTGATATCCAGAATAACGCTGCTGTAAATCAATCTTTGACTACGCGTGAAGTGCCTGGTGGAACAATCTCGTACATATTCCAGAAGAGTTCCACAGCGATACTTGGTCCTGAGCAGGGACGAGAGGAAGCGCTTGCTTGAACTGTGTACTTCTAGAGATAGCAACAATTGTACAGTATATTCTGTGGTATAGATGGAGACAAAGCGGATACCAATCAACTCATCGTTGAGACGGCCCGGCTACCCCCAATGTCCCGCTTGAAAGAAAACAAAGAACTATAGCAAGATGTGTGGTGGCATGGGCAAAGCACCAGTATCAGTAACAAATGAGTAATTAAAGTCTGAAAATGTAAAAAATGGTATAAGATGAGGACCTGACGGAACCAGCCCAACACATGCTTGTAGAGAACTGCATTCCTTCATGTCACCACCAAGAAAGGAAAGGAATATTTGTAAGTGGGTGAGAGATGAAGAGGGAAAGGGCACAGTAGAAATGGAAACCATCAGGACAGAGATTAATGAAACAGAAAAGGGTTGCTATCCTGGTGATGGGGAGGGATACAACAAGCCAACAAATGTCAGGAAAAGCTGTGATTTGTTACCATGAAGGAGGTCCTGAACCAGAAGGTTTAATGATCAACAGAGGTGGTCTCATAGACCACCTCACCATCCAGGGCAGTCATCATGACCTTGGTTGTTAATATTTCTTTCGGCGAGATTGTCATGATGTCCCGGGACGGGACCATGTGGAGACATTCCATCAGGAGAAACACGGGTTATTGCAGCATAGAACCCAGAAAGAGGATTCATAGATTCAACAGGGAAATCTGAACCCAGGGTGATCCTTGCACCATTATCAATAAGCGAGCGAAAAGCATAGAGCAGTTTAACGCGTTCTGGGCCCTAATCAACCCCACAGATGTCAGACTTTTTCAAGACAAATGAAAATGGTCACTAACAAGGCGGTCTTGAGCATACCACATGTCACTGATACTATAATGAAAATGTCAACGATTTGTTCAACATTTATCGATAATCTACGTACGCATGTGTTGGTTGAACACTGGCAATGACTTGGTTGATGAAATGTCAATTCCTTTTCTGTCGATTGCATTCGAGGGCGAGACATACCACCAAGCTGACCAAGGCGCTTCATATCTGCAACTGTCATTATCTGAGCATGCTCAAGACGGGGCCTCAACGCAGTGACGTTGGCACCTTCCAGCGAAGCTTCAAATGCATCCAAAACAATTCCGTTGGCACGGTCACCAATTGCATGTACATTCTGGCAGATCATCATATGCACTGAGTTCTGAATCTGGTCTATAAGACTCACCACTTGCCATCCGTCCCGAAGGAATCTGGGAATATAGTTAAAGAGAATCTCAGGATCAAGGCGCATGAATCCAGGAGTCGAAGGATTATCTGCATATGGTTCATACAACTAAAAGCACTTCTATCAGTCATGAAACAAAAAAAGAGAGACAACACAAACAGCAGCACCACCTGTCCGCAGTGCACCTGTAGATAGAGGTGAGCATTAAATATGTCTTTGTGGATGAATGAAGGACTTTTTGTTACCATCAGCAAAAATCTTGACACTTCTGGCAGTAAACCTGCTGTTGCCAGTACCAATAATTGGCTTAGTAGTATTTCCCCAATACTCTTGATTTTCATCAAAGAATGACATCCCATAGATCCGGATCTAAATCGAATGAATACTGCCAGCTGAATATGGTAGACATGATATAATGAAGACTAACTGGCAAGGCTCCCACTTCAACTTGCCTGAAACACATGGTCAGTATAACTCAAAAGACTCAGGCTTGTTGTAGATTACCTCTTGAAGAATGCCAGGGACATCGGATCCAGACCTGCGTCATGAATCGAGGTTAAGCCTAGAGCATGTGCATCCCTCACTGCCACATGGAATCGTCGAACTAAATCCGCCTCGGTCGGCTTAGGTTGCCTAAGAAGTTCCTGTGCATTGTCAAGAAAGACACCTGTAATTCGACAAATGGATCTTTGGAAGATGTGGTAAACAGAGTGTTTTGTGTGCAAACCTGAGGGATTCCCAGCATCATCACGAATGATTATACCTCCATCAACCTCCTGAGGAAATGGCATGCTAGCTTCGATAGCCTTAGATGATGCCCAGAGGGCATGGCAATCCTTGCTTTGCAGAATAACGGGCCGACCCTGAATCACAGGGTCTTGGTCAAGGTGAGCCTGTCATAAAAGCTCGCCGTCATTCAGATCGAAGAATCAGTAGAAAACTTCAACATACATAGGTCGGCCAGTCAGTCGAAGGCCATATAGTGTGATCCCACCCTCCGCCAATGATAAATTTGGAGGTGTCATTGTGAACATCCGGATTAGCCAGGATGAAGTCGCGAACGCGGGCCACAGTATCTGATCACCAGACAGTAAATATGTGATCACTATGATAGTAGCTGTTGTATCACCCTGGACTGTCTTTGTTCCCTCTAGAGGCAGCTGTTGAGTGGCTCCATACTCAAGGATATGGGCATGAGAGTCTGTAATCGGAAGACACCGTCATTGATGCGGTGTGCAAATCTTTGCTGGTACTTCACGAACCACTCAAACCTGGAAGGATAATAGCCCCAGGTTTTACGAAGCGCACTTCCAAAGATGGACGACGGAAGATCAACTTGTTTAACGAAAATTTGTTCCAGCGTTCGACGATGTCTCCTGAAGTCAGATATTAATAAAAGAATGCCACGTCAAGGTCCGAAATACTTCGTAAACCACGGTCAACGATAAAAGCTCCTTTAACGACAATGCACTGAGTTTGCGAATTGTTCGAATCGACGGTATAAACTTTGTTCTCCTCTCTTGAACAGAGTGCATAAGAGACTATGGAATCCCTCAAAGAAGGAGGATCGACGAAAGCGAAAACAGACAATAGCAGGACGAAGGATGTGAGTAACAAGTGAGGCGAAAACCTGGACGTAGCTGTGGCCTTGCTGCCATTGGCCACTTTCAAATCGCTGTACTCGGACATTCAAAGACCCTGAAAATTGGTGTGAGGTGGCTCTGAGGTGGATTAGATGAATTTCCACCACAGCCTCAGCCTTTCTCTTCACAGCCTCGCACAGTCACTTCCTAAATAGATAGAACCTATGATCTATCTCCAAATAGATAGCGCCTAAAAGCGAGATTCGACATTTGAACCGACACGACTGCTGTGCTAGTGCTGTGCCGCGAGCGCCCAAACGAACGAGTTGAAATGATTTTTTAAAATTCAGATTTATGGACTTACATATTACTTAAGAGGATCGGCTAATTATACACGTGACGTGATCGTCCAGATTGGGAGATGTAGTGATTGAGTCAACGCTTCCACGTAGTGAAGCTCTTAGCTGCCACGACCCACACCGTTATCGTCGCTTCCGTCGTCCTTCATGCCTCTCAATGACGTCCTGAGGCACGGCGTCCATGTTCTCGCTGGTTCACTCAACTCTCACCGTATCCTTCTCTATACCGTCGTCTCTCTTCTTGCCGTCACCCTCACAATCATCAATGCGTTGCGTAATTACAGCAACTTTTACTCTGTAGCAATATCCCTCTCTAAGAGCAATCGAAGTGTCCTGGTACGCAAATCTCTGTGGTATGACGGCGTTCTCAACTCACTCTGCTTAGGCTTTGGCCAATTTTGGTTTTCTCGTCAGTCTGCTCTGTGGACATATCGTTCAGCGAATCTTTTTTGGTACACTTCGAGCCAACGAGGTTGAGGTACATCCTGCACGCATTTCCCAAGCAGTTCACATCAAACCCTCTTCCTTATAGCGTCTGTATGACCGGCTGTGGTTCTTCATCACAGAATCTTTGTTGGCCTTCACCATCTTCCGTGATGAATTTGACATCCCCTTTGCCATGATGTTTGGATTCCTCCTTTTCGTAAAGTCATTTCATTGGCTTGCCGGTGATAGAATTGAATGGGTATGTACTCATTATCTCATGAGCATTCCTTCTTCTCACTTGATGTAGATGGACCAAAGGCCATATCCAGGACCCTCCCCCTTGTTTCACATCCGGATCACTTCTCTGTTCATCATCTTATGGTTGACAGATCTATTGATGTTCCTTGTTGCTGTGGATAACACAATCTCGAACGGTGTTGGAGGCATGGTTCTATTTGCCAGTGAAGTGAGTCTACAGTTGATTTAATGGTGCCTGTAAGCCGACCGACCGACTTCCACAGTATGGAATACTGATGGCTAGCGTTTTCAACACAATTTCCAAATACTTACTCTCAGCCTATGAATTGAGACGTGCTGGTCGTCGTGGAGGTGAAAATGCACCTCCTTGGGAAAACAAAAGCATGTGGACATTCTATATTGAACTCGCCACAGGTATTTGATTCTCTGGTATCACCGTGTTTCCTATCCCATCTTTCGTGACAGATTTCTTAAAGCTGACAACGTATCTGGTTTTCTTCATGATCATAATCACCTTCTATGGTCTACCTTTGAACATTGTTCGCGACGTCTATATCACTGCTCGTTCATTTATCACACGACTCCGTGCCCTTCATCGATATCAAACGGCAACCAGGAATATGGATCAACGGTATCCTAACGCGACTGCAGAAGAGTTGACGGCGATGAGTGATCACACGTGCATCATTTGTCGAGAGGAAATGGTTTTCCACGAAGCAGCTACGCAGCAGGGACAGGGACAAGTACCTCCACCTTCTGATGGCCCGAATACCACACCCAAGAAATTGCCGTGTGGCCACATTTTCCATTTCCATTGTCTTCGTTCCTGGCTCGAACGCCAGCAGAGTTGCCCCACATGGTGTGTATTTGATACGATTATTATCATATTCCTCACTAACTAGAGACAAACAGCCGGCGAACCGTACTTGACCCCCAACCTATTGGTCAGGATCCCGCTATACCTGTTGTTGCGGGAGGCTTTCAGGGTGAACCTCGACGGCCCAATAACCCAAATAACCCATTACCTGAGCCCGTTCAAAACCAGAATTTGGTCAACAACCCTCTGGGTAACCCCTTGGGACTTGTTGGACGGCTATTTGGCCCACCGGTACAACCGCCGTTGGCACCGGGTCAAGTCTTACCGGGGCAAGTACCTCAGAACCAGAACAATCCCCCTCAGAATCCTGGAAATCCGGCAAACCAGTACTATCCTCAAGGCGTTGTCATACAATATCATGTCCAGTATCAACTACCGCGTAATCAACAACAAACTAATTCACAACCGTTACAACCTGCACCTCAATATCCTGGATTCCAGGGACCTGGTGGTGTATGGCAGCCGTGGCCACATGACATCGCCGCTCAAGAGCCCGCCGTAGCGATTCCAGCACCAGATACCCAAACGCAGGAGATACTTCCCCCGGCTACCGCCGTCCCCGAGTCACCAGTGTCAACCCGTGATAATGAAGAGGCGCCAGCTACTCCTCGAGAAGCCGCAGCATTAGCCGCCCTTCGTCGTTTGAATGTCAGTAGTAACAGAACATCGTCTTCCTCTCTAAGTGCGCAATCGTCCGGATCTCAAATTGGTTCGACTGAAGCACATTCGACTGAGGAGAATTCCAATCCGGCAGCTTCCTCGAACCCACGTTCAAGTCAACGATCGCCTTCTGTACCTTCGCTTATCCCTCTTTACGACTACACGGAGATCAACTCTGGGCCAGCGTCTGTTCCCACTATGACCGGGTCTTCGCGTTTTTCTGCTACGGAACTACATTCTCGCATGTCACCTGGGCTTGGGAATCTACGGCCCGCTGCACGCAACACGACGCCACGCTCACCGAATGCCCAGCGAAACATACTTCCGCCTACCCTTACTGAAGAGCAGCTTGCAGTCATGGACAGACTGACTCGCGAAGCTATTGATGAACGTTTGAGGGTTCTTGAAGGGGTTTCTAGCTCCGTCTATCGCTGTATCGACGACTTGTTAAGGATGCGAAGCGCCCTTCCTTCTCCCAACGTGGCTCAACCTACTCCAACTCCATCAAGGTTACCCACCAATCCTGAGATATCCACAAGCAGGAGCACTTCCGCCTCTGTTGAGACACCACAACGCGAAGCTTCTCCTGCTTCTTCTGCTTCTGGTTCCAGTGACTGGGTAAATCCTCAACTGGATGGTCCATCATCTCGGTCTGGAGCAACTGAAGCATCGGATCATCTACCAGTCAATCCTTCAACAGAAAATTGAAGGTAGCACAGGAAATTGAGGGAGATAAAAAGCCTGTATTAAATCATACTATAGTCCTGTTCACTATACATGTGTAATGTGTTTATTTTTGAGCCAGGAGAGCGTCTGCTCTCTCTTTCACGACATTAGTGTCAACTGTAGAACGGTCAATTTTCTGATAAAAGGCTTTGAAAATTTGACCACGCGATTTTTGTGGTTGAGTTCCTTCTGGCAATGCCGCAATTGCTTCGCGAAGGGCCTTGTCTATATCTGTCTCGGAAAGCAAGGGCGGTAGAAATTTCTCGATGATGTAAGAGAATCTTTGCCCTGCGATATTTGGATCAGCGTTAGCGCGTAACAAGCTCTAATCCGACCTTCATGGCCGTTTTGAGGCTGTCCATCAGTTGCGTACGAAGTTCTGAGAGGAGAAAGAATGTCAGAAAAGCGTTCATTGAAAACTAACCGATTATTTGTACTCACCCAGGCTTGCCCCGTCATTCGTAGAGTAGAAGCGCCATCTTCGCGCGCTTATCGAGTGACGTGAAAAAACGCGTAAATTGGAAAACAACATATGCAGTACCGCGTAAAGTCTTGGCGAATTTTTGGAATTTTTTTGAAATGACAACA
This sequence comes from Termitomyces sp. K1Ac, assembly GCA_017657355.1. Lineage (NCBI taxonomy): Eukaryota > Fungi > Basidiomycota > Agaricomycetes > Agaricales > Lyophyllaceae > Termitomyces > Termitomyces sp. K1Ac. The sequence continues at coordinate 7,746 of JAGGAS010018845.1, read as the reverse complement.
GGCGTCGATTGTCACGTGAGTCAAGTCTTTACATCATGAGTCTGATCAGGAACTTGCTGGAACTTGAGACGCCCAATTTTATACAACTAAACGCTAGCTAACGTTATGAATTTTGCTGTAAGACTGTCTTAAAGTGTGGGCTTCTCCCAAGCTTCTAGAAGCACTGTCTGGAACAACAGCACAAATATCTGCGTAATTATGCCCAGGCCAAGCGATTGCAAACCGAGCAGCTATATATGGTTCCATCCGCTTGACTGAATAACCCTGGAACAACCTGTTGTGTATTGCATCTACACTATACCATAGTCACTAGTGGGTGCATTCGTATATGTACGTATCCTGACAGGTTTGAACTTATCATCTACTAGAGTTGCCCACCTATGCCTCAATTTCCGCCTTCCGGGACTTATCTTGAGTCCATTCGAGAATCTTCTCGCTCTTTACGGGAGAAGGCTGGAATTTTGGTATGTCAGCTCCTCATGATCATATCATATCTCAGAGAGTCGAGAGGCTAAGCTTGGATCCTCATGGCACGCATAATCTAACCTACGGACCACTGTCACAATTGCTGCCGTGTACTCATGAGATACCTCAACAGATAACACCGGAAGCTATCCAAAGGCTGTTATCATCTCCAGCATTCACGACAACCTTCAAACGCGTCTCACAATATCATGGCTTAGCTCTACCTCTTAACTTCTCATCTCCACTAGATGAACTCAATCTCCTTTCGATCTTGTCTCTTCTGAATTTCGCCTCAGGATACCGCGTGCAACTACACCGTGAAGTTGGTCGAGGTGCCTGGGATACCATCCGTGCATTTGTGTTCTCTCTATATCTGTCCTCATCTATCGATGGTGGTGACTTGCTCTCGGCAAAAGGCATTGCCGCTATCGATGCAACCAGAGTGGCGGAACTAATGGGCGTTAATGTACACGTTGAACGTACTCATGACACGATCCCAGGTCTCACTATAGGAGAACTAGGAGGACCTATGTATGAACTAGTGAATCTCCTAACGGGAGTGTTGAACGAAACGGGGAAGATCTTGATCAATACAGGCTATCCAAACCTCGGTGCTTTTGTTGCTGAAGCGCTGAAGGAAGCAACAAAGGTTAGAGCTACTCCGGATGGGTCCCAAGAACTAGAAGTTGTACTGGAACGTGTAAACGTCTTTAACTTGGCTTTCGTACGGATGCCAATCATACTGATCGATTGATGTCCAGCTTGTTCGTGCTATACCAGGCTTTCGAGATATGGCAGATGTCGATGGCCAGTGTGAGTCTTCTCCTTCCTCTTTTGAGACTCTGCAGTTATCACATCAACCGTTTAGCCATCTACTGTTTCAAAAAAGCTCTCTTCTTGATACACGCAATCGTGATTCGATTTGGTTCTATTTCGCCCCCACCACTCCCGCTTCCAAAGACAACTCGGACTCCCGTCTTTACTGACAATGTTCTACCCTCGATACTCATACATCTTGGAGTCATCGACCTTTCTGGTTCGCCAGAATTAGCAGCCCTCTTTCCCAGGGCAGGCTCCATAGATAAACTGAAGCCGTTGTTGGAGACATACAGCGGATCAGAATCTTCTCCTAAAGCCGTCCCTCAGGAAGGGCCGACTGTGACTACAAATCAAGCTTACATCTTGCGCGCTGCAGCAATTGATGCATGCGAGTTGATCGTTGAGGCTGCACACTCCTTGGAAACATTGCCCGATGATGGATCACTGGATTGGGTGAAAGGACTCACTTTACCCGAGCTAGACATGTGGATCTGGGCTGTTGCAAAGGACAGACCAGATTACAGGCAGCTCGAAAGATTCGCGCTCAAAGATACTATTTTCTTTTGAGCCACAATGCGGCAGGTGCGACCGAGGGTGATATCTCGATCAACGTTACATGCTGATTGATAGTCCAGAGCTCTTCGTGACGTGGCAATCCGACAAGTGGATAGGGATAGATGCCTTGATTGTGGCGATGGTTTCAAGGATTCCCCTTTGTGGTCAACCCCTCATTAACATTAGCCGTAGCTATCGCGTAGATTGTTTTATCTTACAGTAACAGTGTTAACACAGCAATTTGAACGAGACGCTAACAGGGTTGCTACACAACGACCGGAAATACTTATGTTCCAAGTATCTGACACTGGCGAGATCGAACAAATGTTCGATGTCATCATTGATCGATGCATTGCAAGTTGATGCCCATCAATCATCGACATCCCTTGCCAAGTTGCGAATCATAGTTTGCCATCACCACCGTGCGTCCACTTGGGGTCATCAAGTATCTTGCAATTCCTCGACACATCTTTTATCCTCTAACATCGACACCCGTGTGGCCTGGACAATTCCACTCCAAGAACACCGACAGCGCTGTGTGTAGCCCGTTGCCACTATTAAACTGGTCACAATTGAAGGTCTCGGAAGTTTATACAGGAGGACCAATTCGACTATCGGGGATGACACACCTCTCTCCGGACACGGAGGCATTTTCGACGCCTTCAACAGCGCCGGACCCAACCATGGTTAACATTCAACCATCGCTTTCTAGACGCAACAGCAAGCCGAGTTCAATACACATCAGCCCCACGGAATGGAATTCAGACATTGTCCTTGAAAATTCATCTCCCAATGTGACCGGGAAATCCAACGGTATACTTTCCACGTCCACCAACGACACGCAAGATCCTGCTACAACTCCACGATCCACTTTGCTTTCCGTACCCCCAACTCTGCCATCTCAGTCACGCCCGATTCCTCAATATTCTAAGCCGGCTGATTCCCCTTGCTTTGTACATTCGCAACTTGACAAAGGCGCATCTCTCGCAGAATGGCTGCGAAGTAAACAACATGCGGTAGCAGCCAGGAAAGGAGATGTTGATGTCGCAAGATCGCTACAAACTCCGGATGGGCTCTCGTCTCCCACCCCGCCATCTCCGGCCAGTGCAACTTCCGAGAGTGAGGAGGAAGAGTTCGGAGAGAGCTTGACGAAACAACTTGCCGAAACGGCAGTAAGCGTTCGAGAGATGAGTAAACAGCTCGGTCAGTGCTCGATACTCTTGTTCAGGGCATGGATTCCTCATCTTTTTGCTAGGTCGTTGTCGGGTCCATTCCGATATACAAACTGTTCTCATCGTCACCAAGGCTCGTGACAACAGATTGATAAAACTTACGCGAGAGCTCGCTCTTTACCTCATGTTGAAACCTCGGAAAGATCAAAAACGCGGATTGGTGGTGTACATCCCATTTTTTCCTGTTACTACTTACAATCTCACATTTGCATAGATATGTAGATAGTCAACTTCGCCACTCGAGACGTTTCGACGCTGACGGCATCCGGGAAGAGTATCCAGATCTTTTCATTCCTTTTCCTCGTCGCCAGACATCAAACAACGCTTCAGTCTCCTCATTAGCCTCCGGATCTCTTAGAGACGACGTCCATAACCGAGACAATGGCCAGCTTCGGTACTGGACTAGTAGTATGTGCAGTCAAACCCCTCAATTATTCGATTTCGTTGTTACAGTGAGTAACATACTCTATGACTTTGGGCTGGGCTCAATCATTGACCTCTGGCTAGCTCGGTGGCGACGGCACCGTCTTATTCACATCGTGGTTGTTTCAACGGATCGTGCCACCAGTTCTGCCGTTTGCTCTGGGGTCGTTGGGGTTTCTTACAAACTTTGATTTTGCCGATCATCAGGCGGTCATGGACTCCGTACTAGATTCAGGGATTCGTGTTAACTTGCGCATGAGGTTCACATGCACTGTCTATCGCGCTGTTTCTCATGAAGAAGGAAAACGACGTAAGGCTGTGAAGAAGGGAGAGACTGGTGAGATAATGATGAGAAACGTTGAAAAGGGAGGCTGGGAAGCTTTGGAGGGTGGTTGGTCAGGCAGCCACATCTTGGGTGACGGCAAATGCAATGCCAAGGACAAGGAGATAATGTGCTTCACGACACGAGCGACAGAGACATTCGAGGTTCTGAATGACTTGGTGGTCGATCGTGGACCGAGTCCCTATGTCAGCCTTTTGGAACTCTTCGGTGTGTCTGTTTGTCACACAATCCTTATGTACTCAACCTTTCTTCCAGGCGATGAACACCATATGACGACTGTACAGGCCGATGGTCTCACAGTATCAACTCCTACTGGATCGACGGCGTACTCGGTAAGTGCTTTCTATGACTTTCCATATGCCGGTCTCATTCTTGTATCGGTCGCAGCTGTCCGCTGGTGGGTCCCTGGTTCACCCAGAAATACCCGCTCTTCTTATCACACCAATTTGTCCCCACACATTGTCCTTCCGACCGATGCTACTGCCGGATAGCATGGAACTTCGAATATGTGTTCCTTATAACTCACGGAGCACGGCGTGGGCGTCTTTCGATGGTCGCGGTCGTGTTGAGCTCAAACGTAAGTAAAAATCTTCAGCGAACACAACCGGGTATCCTTACAATATTTTGCAGAGGGAGATCATATCAAAGTCACCGCGTCAAAGTACCCATTTCCAACTGTTTGCGCAGACAAACAGTCAACAGATTGGTTCCACGCCATTTCGCGGACACTTAAATGGAACGAACGTGAACGACAGAAATCATTCGTGGTTGTTGAAGAGGAGAGTTTGGCGAAACCCAAAAAACAGAGCCGGCAAATCAAATCTCCAGAGCTTGTTGATGAGTCTGCCGAAGAGATTGAAGAAGAGGACGAGGTTTCTGATGAGGAAGAAGACACTTTCGACATCAACGACTCGTCTCCTGATGCTGTAAATCCTTCATCTTCAGTCAACTCAGTCAGTGATCAGGAAGACAACATTCTGGGTCACGCATCGCTTAATACTGTCGACCCATATGCTTCGAAAGAAAATCGCAGGAGCAAGTCAAAGTCACGTTCTCGTTCCCAATCAAGCCTTCGCTCTGGTGTGGACTCTCCCAGCCGGTTCGCTGGACCACGACCTCATCTCCGCCCTCGCTCTCCAAGACACGTCGGCTTTGACCTCAGCACATCAGATAACAATTCGGAGGATAACGAGGATAATAGTATGGAGCAACTTCGTTCACGAAGTAGCATACATCCCCCTCAATCTCAGAGTGGAAGAAGCCGCAAAGGAAGAGAATTTGATCTAGATAATGCAAAGACTCCCACTACGTCGACCATGCCAGATGGACGTGTGCGACTCGTGTCACGGAGTAGGTCCGCAGATCACCCTGGCCGTCGGGCTTTTGCTGTCTGGGGACACGACGAAAGTGACAGCAATGCCAGCGACAGCAGCACTGGAGATGGAGAGTGACTACTCTCATTTTATCTATGTAATAAACTCAAAAGGAAACTTGAAAAGTGTATTATATGTATTTTTTATGTTACTACAAATGAAGTTTCGAGGCTCAGCCAGCAGTCTGAATCACTAGTCATTAGTCGGTGGCGAATCTTTGAATGTTACTTATGTCGTCTCCGTAGCAGACCCTCATACTTTTTCTTGTAAACAAGCTGCCGCTGAATCCGATATCACAAGACACGGTCACGTGTCATCCCATCGGGAGCACTTCTGACTCTGAGCACTTTTGTTCAGCAGTTTCAGAGGTTGGAAACTGCTGGGATCTGTCCCCAGTCCGTAACAAATCTACATTGCAAGGGTGCTCATACTGCAGTCGATGTCATCTAGAAAACCAGAATCCGTGGTTCTATCGTCTGCCCGCATCAATCGACTTCTACGACCATTGCGCAGTCGATGTATATCCTTGGCCAAGTACTCATCCTCACAAGGGCGACATACCGCCGCAATCGCCACAACTTGCTCGTCTCGTGGTGAATCATCAAAGCACTGTGGACAATCTATCCTCACCACTCTGAATATACTTCCACAACCAGGCAGTCTTGGTTTGCGTCAACACCTAGACAGCGACCAAGCAGAGATGGCTAAAAGGATTTATGCTGTTCGAGATTGTTTTCAAGACATTGTGATTAACACTAGGAGGCCATCACAAGACGTTTGTGCATGGTCCAGCAAAGCTGTGCATAACGTCGCCCAAGTCATGTATGTCGAAGATTTTGCATCCTATCTTCGTTTAATATCCATCTCTTCGTCTTTTGTTGTCAAACCATGCATGGCTTCCGTCGCATTTGATTCCGAGGCTCGGAAATCACTCCTTTCTCGAATATTTCTATGGCTCAAGACCATTCTTGAACAGCCTCCGCCCGCTATTATTGAATGTGACCCATGCAAGAGCGCGAAGACGTATTCTAGCGACGTGGAGGAGATGCTGACTTTCTTGTTATCCTTGATTTGCAATCCCAAAGCGGCACAGATTCCCGAAGGTCTTGAACCAGACTTCCGAGGTATCATCGTATCTTTGTCGACTAAATGGTTGACTGTCCGACGGCTGCCATTGCAAAGCCTCGTCAAACAACTATCGGTGACCTTGCCACGCGTCTCAACATTTACGCCTCTCGTGGCAAAACTCTTTGTAGACTCAGACGGATGCTTACCTGCTTTCCGTACTGCGATACAGAATATGGCATCCACGCTATACACGTTCAATCTCTTACATCTCCATGCATCGCTGCTCGGCTGTGCTCTCCGCTACATTGAGCACCCTTCTCATGAACAACAACTAGCGATCAAAAACAGTCTACCAGAAATACAAAAATACCGGCACGAGCTAATCAAACTGGCAGATGAGGCAGATGAGGCAGAAGATAAATTTGTTCGACCTCGGGAAGGCTCCTTTGCATTTAGGTCCTGTGTCGAACCGTTAAACGCTATCGCCACTCCTCTGCGCCGGCAATTGTTCATAGATATCTCTGAGTGGGAACCTAGGTTTGAATCTTGGGCACGAGCCTCAGAGCATAACAAGTCGGCCAAGAAGAGAAAGGTCGCTCATGACCGACATACAATGACTTCGGAATACCATCCTTGGAGCATTGTGCTACCACCAAAATCAAAACATGGACACAGGAACCCCAGGATATCTTCGGGCAATAAACCTCTGTTCTCTACGCTTCTTTCGAGAGCAGCCTCGAAAAGGGCAATCCTTCACTCAAACCAGGAAATGACTTGCATTTCCTCAGTTTCGGAAGTGGCAGAAAAGGTTGATCGAGAGAGTGAGAGTGACGATGATTTTCACTCAAGGTCTTTCTCAGATGATGCCCTAGATCTTTTCGCTTGGACTTCTAGCTCACCTGTAAAGTAGTAGATATTCTGCCACTATCGGATGTTGTTCACTATGTACATTATATATGCATATCATGATGAAACAAGGTCTTGCGTGTTTTGGAGGTGGAAAATTCGCCATTCTGATGAACGAGTATTACCTAAGTACCCAGTACGTTGTCAAAGACTCACAGTCTCTTAGTCTTGTTCTACATAAGCTGGGACCACGGTCAGTAAGTACATAAACTCGCCCTTCTCCTTCATGACATTCCCACCTTTGTCGCCTTTGTCTTGGTTCAAATCTGCCACTACAGCATATTCTTACCACATCCCAAACGCAGGATGTCGAAGGCAAAAGATTCAAAACCTTTAGATATCTCCCACACTCTTCGTGATCTTGCGCGTCTGCGAGCTTCCGATTTTGATATTTCTTCTCTTCTATCTTCCGATGCACAGTCTGTCGATCTAACTGTCGACCCTGTCGACCGTTCTGTGGAAGATTCATACCTTTTCGCACAAGAAGCCCGCAAAGCACTCAGATTACATACTCGAAACGACATTGCGACGCTAGGTGGGCGAGTAGAGGATGTCCGGAGCA